>JAOTOM010003497.1:0-72500 GCA_034440615.1 Ashinkailepas kermadecensis
AGAGTGTGAGAGAGAGAGAGAGATATATATATATATATATATATATATATATATATATATATATATATATATATATATATATATATATATATATATATATATATATATATATATATATATATATATATATATGTATATATATATATATATATATACATATATATATATATATATATATATATATATATATATATATTCTTTCTGCCACTCTCTTTCTCCATCTCCATGCCCCTCTCACTCCTCTCTCTCTCTCGCACACTATCTGTCACTCACCTTCGGTGGTATCTCTGGCGGCTTGCGACACATGTTCGTATCCACTAATAACACTACTTGGTAGCGTTATCTTGAAGGCATGACAAAATGTCACATGTCGCTGGGTAGTTTTTGCTGCCAAGTGCACTTACGAGAGCCTGCCCCATAGGAATATCTGGTGTGCTTTAGCATGAAGAAAGCATCAGCTTTTCCTCCTTTTGTTTTGCTTCAATAAAAGGGGACAACGGAAACGCCTGGATCATACCGAACAGTTCCAGACCCACTCGAAAAGGATACGCTTCGCGAATCTCGTCGGCTCCTGGCAGGTAGGACAGATGGCCGCCGTCGTGGTCGCCCTCGAACAGCTGGTTGAACAGCTGGTCAGCGTTCAGTCCTGAAATAAGGTATGATTTCATGCGGTAAACAGTGCAGGAAGGATGTCATTCTCACCAAGTACGATGTCGGTCACCTGCAGTGTTGGATGTAAATCGATGCAAAATCTGACCCCAAGTGCTGCCGCTATTGAACAATTAGCATAGCACGAAATTGCATAGAATGCAAGATAACGCGTGTAGCACTGGAGTATACTTTACCTTCAACAAATGCTTCCCTGTATCGTTCGTCCTGTTTGTCAAGCGTGTGCTGCTTTTCCTTTTCGAATTCATCCCTGTGTTCTAGCAGCTCCATTTCTTCAATGACGTAACTGCAAGGAAATAAAATAGGCGTCGATAAGCGTAATGTTTTAATGATACCTTACCTAGTATAAAAAATAACGTATTCAATGCACTAGATACCAGAGGCGGATCCAGGAATATTGATGGGATAATGGCACTATTCTGGAGGAGCTCCATTTCTCCGGAACGGCTCCATTGATTGGGAAGATGTCAAGGAGCACGCTCGCACTCCTGAAAGGGCGTCTGTTCTATTCAGAGGAGTGTCTTCGGTAGGACATTTCAATGCAAGGATCCACTTGTCGAACAACACTCTTCCTACTTAGAGGGGAGCTTTGACTGAAAGTTCAAGACCGAGGTGCACTCGAGCGTCCTGGAGGAGCGCCTTTTCCAGTCATAAAGGAGCCACATCGCCATGCGGGTGGTACGAGCTTCCTGTGCCCCGTAGGATCTTTCCCTCCTAGGTATCTATCACTCAAAGGGAATGACAGCATAAAAACCTACCACGCTGACTGCAGTCCATGGACATGGCTACCGCAGGGCACGAGGAGGGCGCGTCCCCTCACCATACTCCCCACTCAGTGATGTTTGGCTACCGCAGGACACGAGGAGGACGCGTCCCCTCACCATACTCCCTACTCGGTGAAGTTTGGCTACCACAGGACACGAGGAGGGCGCGTCCCTTCACCATACACCCTACTCGGTGATGTTTGGCTACCGCAGGACACGAGGAGGACGAGTCCCCTCACCATACTCCCTACTCGATGATGTTTGGCTACCGCAGGACACGAGGAGGACGCGTCCCCTCACCATACACCCTACTCGGTGATGTTTGGCTACCGCAGGACACGAGGAGGACGCGTCCCCTCACCATACTCCCTACTCGGTGATGTTTGGCTACCGCAGGACACGAGGAGGACGCGTCCCCTCACCATACTCCCCACTCGGTGATGTTTGGCTACCGCAGGACACGAGGAGGACGCGTCCCCTCACCATACTCTCCACTCGGTGATGTTTGGCTACCGCAGGACACGAGGAGGACGCGTCCCCTCACCATACACCCCACTCGGTGATGTTTGGCTACCGCAGGACACGAGGAGGACGCGTCCCCTCACCATACTCCATACTCGGTGATATTGGGCATTACGCCTATGGCGTTACATGTAAAAAATCGATCGATAACGTCGATGAAAATCCTCCGTTCCCTCTTCCCTATCAAAACCCGCTGGGAACGCCCACATAACAGCCAGGCCGTCTACCTTTCGATCCATGTGCGAAACTCGTCGCCTCGGCAGTCAAAACCATACTGGGGAGGGCAGGATCTGTACCCTGGGGAATTGGCATTGATGATAGCAACTATTAGTGATATTCACACCGAACTTTTACTGGGTGTCCTGGGTTTTACTGGGTAATCCACCACGTCTGCAGGGCATGTGACTCGTCATCCTCGACCGGTGTGCGACATCTAACACCGTGTACATGACTAGCTATTCGCCATCGTATGCAGGGGTGTGTGAGCCGTCACCTTCATAAGTGATGTGCGACATATCATCGTCTGAATGTGCGCATGTATGTGCAATATCATTTTCCGCAGGTGTGTGTGTGTGTGTGTGTGTGTGTGTGTGTGTGTGTGTGTGTGTGTGTGTGTGTGTGTGTGTGACCGCCTTGCTCTGGATGGGCAGACACCCATTTTGCGACATGGGAGAATAATAGAAAAACGTCCGGTGTAATATCAGTCTTAAAGCGAAAGGTGATTTATAAGCCTCCAATCACAAAACCCATGGATGCTCAAATAGCATCAGACCCTGCAAGCATAATGTAAAACAGCGTCCTATGTTAACTTACCGCTCGGTCGTATCGCTACATCAGACAAGAACGGAATATCGGAAAACTGTTAATTGACAACAGTGATACCGGGTCGGACTACCAATAAATGAGTAATTGTACAAATTAATTTTGCCCCTCTACCTCGGTTGGCCCACTTTCCCCTACGAATCGAAGTTCAATGACTGGTAAATTTAGTTCGAAACTAAGGTAGAGGTTAAGCTAAAGTTTTACATTAGCTAAACATTGACTTCGAAACTGGGGGACGGATATGACCGCCTGGCTCCTATGCGCAAGAACTTCTGATCAAAGTCGACATTTCGTATATGAACAGCACATTAGTATTCACTGATTCGGAGACTCATGCCACGTGATGAACATATCGATAAACTATGACCTGAACGATTCCTGATTATGGAATTTTCCGCGACGACAGTTGACAATTCGCTGCGATGACAGCTGACAATTAGCCCTGGACAGCTTGCTGGGCTGTTGCGCCAACGTGTCGCTCAAGCTGTGGGCTTTAAATAATTCAAATTGCATTTGAAAGTAATCGGACTTTTTAGACGATTGTCAGAGCTACAATTGTGTGCGGCATCTGTGACCTGAATGTGCTAATCGACAGCTGAATGTGCTGTTCATGTTCTAAACAAAACCCTTATCAGAGTTTGGCCGAGTATCAGAACGTCTGAGGCGAGCCTGACTGTCGCGATGGTCGTAGCCCGTTCCTGCCGATGCCGCCCCGACTGGTCAAGTGGGCCGAGCCGTGCGCCGCTTACTTGTGTTTATTGATGCCCTGCTGTCTCCACTCGTCTCGGACCAGTCTGTAGTCGAGGTAGACAAGCCGGGGCAGGAACGCCGCCACGTACGGCTTGTACTCCGGCTCGTCGGCGCAGGGGTTGCCGGCCAGGCCGAGCGAGCCGAGCGACTGCAGCTGACGCAGGTGCAGCACCTGTGGCCGACACCACCTTCGTCAGCGGTGACGACCTTACCGGCCGGACCTGCACACAAGTCACTGATCAAGTTGAACAGAGAGCAGCCTCAAAGCGATCTGACCCAAAGCGTTTGCTTACTCAAGGCAGACGAAAAGCATGCCACGATTGAGAACAAAATCAAGCTGCATATCACGGTAATGTGGAAGGGATGACCATAGGAACCTTGCCACGGTTATTTGCTAATATTTTACTCATCACGCCAATTATTGAAGAGTGACAGAACTATCACCGGTAGCTTTCCAGCCCGAGACGTTTCGAATTAGCCCAGACAATTTTCCTCAGCCAAGCTAATTAGACAATAAGCCTCGACAAAGCGTCGCACATCCGGTGACGTTTCGGTTAGCAAACACATCAGGTGTAGGTGACAGCATTCGAGTCGACCTGGTCAGCCGAGCTCCTGTGCTGATGACACCACCGACAGGCAACAGCTCATCCATTCGCAAATTAGCAGGCTCTTTCCGGGTGCCTCGCATAATGGGCAAGGGTTTTTTAAAACTCATTTGCTCATCTATCTAACCGATTGGCTTCCCGTGTTCGAGTCAGTCCAGTCTGATTGTGGTTATGGATCATCCTTGTCATTCTGAGAGGGGCCACCCTCTGTTCTAAGCTCTAGCCATGTGTGCAGTTTTTGTCCGTTGCCTACAGACTCTGACTCTGAGTACCCCCGAGATCTTCCTGACCATCTCCGGTGTCCCCTAGCCAATGGTGGTTTAGAGGTAGCCCTATAACACAGGCTGGATGCGAGGAAGTAAAGAGTAACATCACGAGTAGAGGATCAGGTCACGAGTCCAGTACTAGGTCACGAGTCCAGTTCCAGGTAACGTGTCCGGTACTAAGTCATGAATCCAGTACCAGGTCGCAAGTATAATGCCAGGTCACATGCTCAGTACTAGGTAACGAGTCCAGTACGAGGTTACGAGTCCAGCACGAGGTCACAAGCTCAGTACTAAGTCACAAGTCCAGTGCCAGGTCACGAGTCCAGTACAAGCCACGAGTACAGACTAAGTTACAAGGCCAGTGTGAAGTTATAAGTCCATTATCAGGTCACGAGTCCAGTATCAGTTCACGAGTCCAGTACTAAGTCAGTAGTACCGTACGAGGCCACGAGTATAGTGCCCGGTCACGAGCTCAGTACTAGGTCACGAGTCCAGCTCCAGGTCACGAGTTCAGTACTAAGTCACGAGTACAGTACAAGGTCACAAGTCTAGTGCCAGGTCACGAGTTCAGCACTTGGGCACAAGTGCAGCACCAGGTCACGAGTTCAGTACTAAGTCACGAGTACAGTACAAGGTCACAAGTCTAGTGCCAGGTCACGAGTTCAGCACTTGGGCACAAGTGCAGCACCAGGCCACGAGTTCAGTACTATGTCAGGAGTAGGAGGCGACCATCTGACAATCTCGGTAGGTCATGTTGCTGTCATGTTTTTGAGGTGCATGGATACTAGTATAACTTTTTATTGTCCCCATATACCGGCTGATAGCCTGTGACCGTGACACTTCTTCTTGTATTGATGGGTGAGGCGTGCAGAGCTGGTCCGCACATACCGTCTGACCACGCTGATCATTTCGAGGCTTGTTTGCAATGCTAATGATATGGCGACGATCACTCGAACGCAACCAATTTATTTCGATTTTAGAACGGCGATTTGAAATGGGGAAAGTAAGTTTTGCCGTGCACATCTCCCTCCCATTGCAGTTGCTGGGCCAAACGAGACGAGAGGCCAAACTAATCGAGACAATGCTCTATTCTTACATGACGCACTGGAAGGTTTATATTGACACATGTGAGTTGTCAAATACTTTGTAGATGCATGGTCATCCACAGCAATGCTGGCAAACAAAAATAAATATTTGCAGTGCGAGGTGTCGGAGGGCGACCTGTGAGCCCACACTTCCGCGCCCCTGGCTGTCCAGCTGGAGGAGCGGGAATGGTGGCTGGACTGGCCGGCCACCCCTCCCCCAGCTGGGGCGTGACCTCGATTGCCCCCACCTGACGGCGCCCGTCCACCGAGACTAGGTCTGGCGCCGCCTGCGTTGTGCCTCCAACAGGGCGCCGGGCGCCGACGGCCTGCGTTAGGCCTCATGGCGCGCCCTGGATGCCGACTGTCTCCTGACGGCGGCATTTGAGCTGTGCCGGCGTTAGGCCTCGTGGCGCGCCCTGGATGCCGACTGTCTCCTGACGGCGGCATTTGAGCTGTGCCGGCGAGCGCAGCGTGTGCCGCCATCTTGGAGGAGTCTGAGACTGTCCTGATCCAGTCTGAGACTGTCCTGATCCAGTCTGACACTGTCCTGATCCAGTCTGAGACTGTCCTGATCCAGTCTGAGACTGTCCTGATCCAGTCTGAGACTGTCCTGATCCAGTCTGACACTGCCCTGATCAAGTCTGAGACTGGCCTGATCCAGTATGGCACTGTCCTGATCCAGTCTGAGACTGTCCTGATCCAGTCTGGGACTGTCCTGATCCAGTCTGAGACTGTCCTGATCCAGTCTGGCACTACCCTGATCCAGTCTGAGACTGTCCTGATCCAGTCTGAGACTGTCCTGATCCAGCCTGAGACTGTACTGATCCAGCCTGAGACTGTCCTGATCCAACCTGAGACTGTCCTGATCCAGCCTGAGACTGTCCTGATCCAATCTGAGACTGTCCTGATCCAGTCTGACACTGTCCTGATCCAGTCTGAGACTGTCCTGATCCAGTCTGAGACTGTCCTGATCCAGTCTGAGACTGTCCTGATCCACAAGGGTGGCAACCCAAGGGTGGCTGTCAGCTGGCGCCCACTAGCACTAGGCTTGACGGTGACCAAGCTGTACACTGGGGTGTGGAAGGACCAGCTGAGCGCCTGGGCAGAGGCGGGAGATGTCCTGTCACCAGGTCAGAAGGGCTTCAGGTCATCTCATGGTGTGCTAGAGCACAGCTTTGTGATCTAGTGTGCTGTCAATTGGGCCCGTCGCTCCAATGGAGGGCGTCATGTGGTGTTTGTCGACCTGGCCAACGCGTTCGGATCGATCCCCATTCACACCTTTGAAGTGTCCTGCACTCCTTTGGTCTGCCTGCCGAGGCCCTGGCCATTCTACATGACTTTTACGAGAGTTCGTCTGCCAGATTGCGCACTAGTGGAGGCCTGACGGCTCGTGTCGACGCCCTGCGGGGTGTTTGGCCTGGCTATCCGCTCAGTGAGCTCCTCCTCAGTATTGGAATGGGTCTCCTGCTGCGTGCGCTGGAGCGCGCTGAGATCAGGAGCCAGGCGTTTGCAGACGACCGGGCACTGATTTCATCCCTGCCGAGGCTGCTCGGCGTGAGCCTGGTGTGCTCGAGCGCGGCTGCCGATGGTGTGCACTACAGCCGAACACAGCAAAATCAGGACTGCTGCGCCCATGAATGCTGCGCCCATGAATCTCACATTTGCATATCAGGTTGATTGGCTCATGCCGGATCAACTCCGCATAAAACTTATCCGGGCATCGACCTTTTCTGAGGTCACACCTGAACGCCTTCACTTAAGCTTTTCAAGAAAAGACCGCTGACGGCTTGAACACTTGGGTAATCAAACAACTGACTGCCGACTATCGAACAACATATAAGCGTAGCAGCGTACTTGGACACTGCACTGCTCACATATAAAAAAGGTTTCGAACCCCTTGTGCTGATTTCTGAAAACTGCTTCAGGGAGGGGAGGGGAGCATGGTAGCAATGGGCGGTCCCATATCGATGGGCAACAGGCAGTCCACACGGTTCCATGTTATAGGTTGAAATTATTGGGGAGGGAGGGGGAGTGAACATTGGGTGTGTGTGGGGGGGGGGGGTCATGGACCCCTCAAAAGCATACCAATAAACATCCATGTGCTAAACTATAACTTGCGCTAAAATTTGTGAAGGAAGTATGTACTAAATGTGAAAACATTGTTTGTTCTGGAGTAGTGAAGTGCACTGATGCTTTGAAATAAATGTTGTTACCAACATTGTCCAGCTTTTTGATCTTGTTGTTGCCGATGGAGAGCATCTGGAGCTTCTGCTGGTGGCCGAGGTTCTCCAGCACCGATATTTTATTGCTGAACAGGCTCAAGTCCTCCAGCCTGGAGAGCAGTTATGAAGGTCAGCTGACAACTGTTTCACCGATGGCCACGAGTACAACAGCTTATGGTGATGTCAGCAAAGAGCAATAGTGAGCTATCCGCACCAGCTGGTCATCGGTAGATTATATTTACAGAACATCATTATTTGCAAAATATTTTTAGTTGCATAAATTTTCCTACACCAAAAAAACATTTACAAAAATAATATTCAGGCATTTGAAGACAAATGCTTTGTTTCAAGCCGTAAACAATTGCAAGTAATGCGGAGCAACGTCACGCATGCATGTACTATATGTTACGCATGCACAATAAAATGTGATACATTGCAGAAGACATTGAATTGTGTTGGGTCTTCAGTTCGCTGAATCTGTGGCTGACAGACATGATACTACGGGAAGTTTTCTTGTGGTGAATGTGGTGCGGGTAACAATTGTTATAACACTTGTTGTAACATTCTACAGTTGGGCATTTGGCAAGGTAGGGCTATGCTCAGTGTACATATTTTTGGCATATCTGCCTTCGATAACACCACCGTTTTGCACTACTCGATGCAAAAAGCTTCTCTGCCGTGAAAACCATTTTACAGCCAGAACCGCAGCAGTAAAGCTATAAGAAGTCAATCAAAAGTGCTTAAGGTGTACCTCGCGATAGCCGCATAAACATCTTACAGAGCAAGCACGATGAGCTAACTTTATATTCGAAGAGTTCTATATTTAAGGTTGCAAGGCTTGTCCACATTTTCCGTATCACCAGGAGCTCTCCACGACCCGTACAGTGTTAATGTACAGGTGGGCGTCACCACGAAATTTCAACTGAGGATGGCAGGGGATGAAAAGTCCTACTATATCATTTTCCGTGCAACACCGTAGGAATAATATTTATTTTCACATCTGTGGAAGGAGTAACGGGTGACCCGTCCCCCGCTGTGACGACGCCCATGAGCGTATAGACACATCTTATATATTAGTCTCTAAGTCGATCAGAAGCTCTTACTGACTACTGATCTTACTGACATAGCCCAAAGTCGAGAAATCTCACCTGTCAGCGATTCACTTACTGTTCCAGTTGCTCGAGATTTTCTATCACCTCTATCCGGTTGAAGGAAAGGTCCAGCCACTTGAGGTTTGGCATGTAAGAGAGATTCTCTATTCGCTCAATGACATTGTTGTCCAGTTGCAATTTTGTCAATGCAGAAAACTCCCACAGGTTGTCAATTCGAAGAATTCCTGGAAGTGTCCGAACGAATGTCACGTCCTGAAAGTCTGCATGATTCAGAAGCTACATGATGGAAGTAAGAAGTATTCTCCAATTGTCTATGCTATAACATTAAGCTTGTATGTTTGAATTGCAATACCCAAATGACATGCTTCCCACCATACTCTAAACGCTATGTCTGTCTAGTTACGTCATGTAGCAGAACACGTACTCCATGACAGCTATGTCATGTGCCATGGTGCATCACAGTGAACATTGTCTTTGAATCTCGAATTTCAGGGGACATTTGCATGCTTCAGGGGACATCAGGGGACACTCAGTTTCTTATCTCTGAGACAGAATGTTTGAGATGGACCATCTTCCTCGATCTGATTCTCAGCTTGATTTAAGGTTGATTACCATGTTTTGCTGGACCAAGACACTTTGATTACTTTGATACTGTAATCAATACTTTGATACTGCCTTGATTGTAGACACAATTCATGTTCCATCTAAAAATCCGTCCATTGAGTGTTCTCAATGACATTTGAAAATAATATGAACTGAAGAAAGCTCGCATACTTAGATCATCATGCATTAGCATAACCATGGACATCCTCGCCCAACTGAAAACAAACATATTGAGGGGGGTCAGAGTCCAAGAGAGAACGTGGCTAAAGGAGATTCGCACGCGTTTTAGCTACGCCTCGAAGATGCGTGGGTCCGAGCTTGCGACTCATATATCGCTACCGCCCTACACTGTAAAAAATGATTAGCACTTTTGCTGCTAATTGCATGCTAAGTGACTGCTTCAAACAACGCTTTTCCCTTAGGATGCTAGTAACAAGCATAAGGATGCTAGCAACAAGCACCATGTGTGCTATTCGGCTGGAGGCGGCTAATTCTCGCCTGCAGATGCTAGACGGCAAGAATGAGGATGCTTGATCTTAGCAGCCATGAGTGTTGTGCCAAGCAGTCCAGAATAATGCAACTGCTTATATCTAGCACTAGTCGGTTTTACAGCGGCAACTTGCTCTCCCGTCTAGTCGCTTTTCATCCTTCCAAGTCAATCCTTGCTTCACCTAAACATTCCAGACATGAACTAAAAAGTACATCGAAGAACATTTATCATTAACAAGATTAATTTCACTCAATTTTTCAGCTTTTTCATTGACAAAACTTGTTTCTTGGTGGTGAGAATAAAACGATTTTAGACTGATTGGCTTAGTATAATTTTCTTAAACCATTTTATATTCTGAAACCTATATCCCAGTACGCGGCAGGCAACAAATCAGTCGATGCACGAGCGTCCTACTCGTTGGGTGTGTTGTGCATATTTATTAGTTGTGTGGCGTAAGCATGTCGGCAGTATCAGGTATGGATTTATAAACTTGGTTGACATCGATTAAGTGTAATTTTGTTATCATTTTCTCTACCGTTGCTCAGGAAGTTGGCTTATAACCGCATCTTTCGCTAATTTAACCACAGCGCCAATCTGTCATCTGGCAGTCATCCGTCGGCTGCCAGATACCGTAGAGCTGAGTGCAGTCTCGACGTAAATTAGAAAGCGTATTGCAATTTGCTGATATTCGTAAGTTTAATTCTACTTATTTCAGCAGCGTTAATACTAAAACCGATTTCGTTATTAAAACTTATGTGAGAATTAGATTTGGTGGTCGCTTTTAATTTATGCAGATCACTATGCCGGGTCTTTCCATCTATCTTGTTCCTGAGACCACGTGACCTGGGAGCAAATTTCCGCTGTAAAACCGACTACTGTTACGGTTCGTGTTTTTGGCGGGAGTTTGAGCACTCTATGGCTGCTTACAGTTAGCAGTTGGGTAGATAATATAAGCAGCGTATAAAAATGGCGGGAATATTAGCACCTTAACGCTGCTTAACGAAAAACTGCGTGAACATTCGGCCATTTTGGTTTGAGATTCGATGGCGTGCGGATCGGTGCAATCGTGCGGCAAGATTAAAGCGAAGAAGAGAAGTCTCTCTGGGATCAAGAGAACCTCTGGATCCAGAATCACATGCCTGACATAGTCTGCACAAGGTGGGTGTGTCTTCACAGCAAATGTTTTTCCACATCCCTGGTATCAATATGATTATGTCAGCATCTTGCCAACCTCGCTGCATACACCCCTGAAATTACGGGCGCTGGATGACTTTCGCAGTTGATCCAACCTCAAGTTACAATCACTAACATACCTGAGCTTGACAACACATAGTACCTGGCATGCTTAGCAAGGCATATGCGTTATTGCCATGGGACAAACAAGCTGAAATGTAATTTTTTGCATCATTATTCATCTATGGACCCTGAGAAGCTGAGTGGGTTATGCCAGTTGCAGCCTATTTTGTGGGCCCCAAAAAATATTTCTCAGACAATGGCTTTTGGGTGGTTTATTGTGCTGCTCAGAATTTATTAGCTGAAAGAAAGCTAGCCTGGATTATCATGGATATAGCAGAGGCTGGACTATCACCACCAATTGTTGCTACCAGATCATTTTATAGGCTTAACCGAAATGGGCCACTGGGGCTCTTTTTATGTTTTAACACGTTCGACTGTATAGCATTATTATGGATTGTATTTGTTCATAATTATGTAGCTATGGAGCCAGTGGATCTGTCTACGTCACCATTTGTTCATGACTGGCACTGTGCCTGTGACTGAACTGTGATAAATGTGGAGCTTGCATACAAAAATAAAATAAATTGTCTGGGTTAGGTTTCGCTGGTTTATTTGGTATTATTGTCATGTAAGGTGTCCATGATAAAAGTCTTACACATTTTCTTCATTAAGCAATCAACTGGGTCAGGATACATCAGATTAGGTTGTTTAGTTACAAAATTTGAGATTGAAATTAAGGAAACGTCTAATATTTTTCCTGTTCATGTATTTCATTGTAATACATACTAAATTTGCTTCTTATATATATATATATATATATATATATATATATATATATATATATATATATATATATATATATATATATATATATATATATATATGGATGTCCTCCTTTGCTATTTGCAAGTAGGACATACGTTTTCCTTTGATTGCTATTTGCATACGAATGCATTAAAAGGGTATATCGCCTGTAAGCATCCTGATTCCTGTTCGCTGTAATATTTAAGATGGGTATCGGACGTTGGCATGTAGCAAAAGAAGTACTCCGTCCGTATCAATACCGTAAGTCGCAACACCCGTACGCTACCATCAAGGAGTCCATTTCGGTTTTAGCACCCAATGGGTGCTAAATATGCTAGCACCATAGGCGAACCGTACCCGGAGGTGCTGGTTTTTGGCGTAAGAAAAACTAGCACCCTGGGGTGTCAGCACGCACCCCATGGGTGCTCATTTCAAATACCATGCTACTAAATGTAGCCGATAAAGGGTGCTAGATATAAGCACCATGCTTATATTTAGCACTTGAAATTTTGCGATGTGATGCCAACTACAAAGATGCTTAATTCAAGCAGCCCTGTGGAGCTTGAATTTGACATTTGAAATAGCACCAAAGGGGTGCTAATCTTTTTTTTACAGTGTAGGACGCGGTCAGCTGGCTGCTCGGTCACTCACACTACAAAGGCCGTGAGTTCGAATCTCGCTGGTGGTCAGCTGTTTTATCTCTGCCACGAACCATTAATGACGAGAGCGCTGATATATGATTCAGTCATTTGAAACGCATAAATGCACGCTATTCAGAGCAAAACATACACAGGCACACGCATACAGGCACGGCAGCGACTTTTTAGTTTGAATGAGGACTGAAATGACCTTGGATACAATTCGGAGAATGCGCAAGTCGACTTACTTTGGTAGCTCAATGATAGTTCCTTGACTTCCCTGAATTGCATGGGTTCACGTTCGACGATTGTTTCAGCTTCACCCTTCGGGCCTTGCTCCAAGACAGCCTTGGAAAGCAGCGCATGACTTATAACTATGGGATCTTCACCAACGAACAAGTTGTTCATTGCGATTGAGTTCACTTCCGAACCACCGAACGGCTTTCAGTACTTCAACACCACACAGTGAGCAGTCTTCGGTATATGAAGGTGCCACGCTTCAATGTTGTGCCTATCAGCTGTGGGGCCTGTCAACACGCGTCCTGCCTTGCTGACGAAGCCCTCAAGCCAACGAAATAGTCCACCGGTCCTACCGATGACGATTATATCGATCAAGCACCGACTGGCTGCAACCGGCGCGACCACTCCGTTCAAAACAACTTTACCATATATCACCTGCTTCTCGCTACCATGCGGGTTGCCATGACAACCAAACATACTTCTGCGGCATTGGGCTATTGAGCCATCTGCTCTGGTCACACATTTTACCATAATTTGCCATGAACCTCCTCTCTCGGGGTAGATTACGTGGGTCACCGCGAGTCGCGTCCGATCATGACGGCCCCACCACGACATGAAAGTCATTAAAAAATATTCGTCAGTGTTCAGCATCTGTGGAATATTCTCACTTGTTTTTAAATGCCTTTGTACTGTCTTGAGTGGGTGTTTTAAGCACAATATTGCAATAGAACTGTAGGGGACTACGATCAAGTTATCTGGATTTGCACGTGGTGCTTAGGCAACACTGTTCGATTGCAGTATGTCTGCAAGGAACAAAGCTTTCAGTTCGTTCAAATCACGCCATCAAGTATTACCTTGTTCTACGCATGGACAATTGGACCTATTGGACCTATTGGACCTATTGGACATGCCAGCCGACACCGTAGCTCACGGTGGCGTGCTGCTGGCGATGCACTCTGACGTGCCAGCACGACAGTTAGTCTTGTGTACGCCACTGTAAGCTGGGCCGCTCGGATCCACCTCCACCGTAAGCCAATGTCCGTGTGCTTACTTTAGTTTCCCCCGGCGATTGCGATTCCGGCCTCGGAAGTCAAGCGTCTAATAGCTGAGCTCCCGTATCCAGTTCTCATTTTATATTTCAACGCTCACCATACCGTCTGGGGATGCGATAGTATAGACGACCGTGGGAAAGTTTTACATTTACTTTTATTAAACGAAGAGCTGTGCTTGTTAAACACAAACACTCATACACATGTCACGCTTCGCTCGGGTCACTCATCAGCACTGGACTCGCATCAGCCTCGCAAGCCCGCAACTCTTATCGCCATTTGAGTGTCGGCGCACACCGACCCTCTTGGCGGCTATCGCTTTCCCGTGTGGCTGTACTGCAGTGATGGGGTGCTTCCAGGATCTAGACTTCAGCGTTGGAATCTTCGAAAAGCGGATTGGACACAGTTCGCAGCTAAAATGGAGACCTTTGTCGAGGCGGACCGTGGATCCTCGCCACTAACTGTATAACTAGACTTCACATACAAGCTTCTCCAATCAGCAGCAGGAACTGTTCTGGCATTCCTTTTCGTACCCCAGTCCCGTGATGGACTGATGCTTGTAGTGACCCTATACGGGCACATAGACGAGCCTTCAGAGCCTCCGATAAGAAAAGCACAATAGCAAGTCTTATCGCATTTAGACGAGCACGAGCCCTTGCGCGCCGCACCATCCAGGAGGCCAGGGGAGTGTCCTGGAGGGATTGCATAAATAACTTCTCTCGTTTTTCGCCAGCATCACATGTGTGACCACGTATAAAGCGGATCCCAGGCCAATGTGCGCCATTGCCACTCCTTGTTTTCGAGGTTGCTGGACGACAGATCATGCATCGTGCCAATGTAGCTCACGAGATTGGTGAAGTGCTGTCAGAAATATGTTGCGAATAAATTTTCCCCACTTCCCATCAGCTGAATTACAACAAATCCTTTGCATTGACCAAACTTACATCAGCTATCGACTCACTGCAAAATGTGTCTGAAGGCCTGGACGATATCCATAGCAGCACGCTGAGACATCTGCCAGGCAGTGCTGTCCGTGCACTTCTGTGTCTTTAACAGGCATTGGCATGGCAGTACCTTCCCAACATTCTGGCCGGAGGCCTTTGTGGTGCATCTGCTTAAGCCTGGCAGGTGTGCATGTGATCCATACAGCTATAGCCCGATTTCACTCTCATCGTCATTTGATGCAAACTTATGGAAAACGGTAAATGTCACGCTGTCGTGGTTTTTATAAACAAATGAAATTTTAGCCAGCGCTCAGTGTGGTTTTAGGAAGCATCGCAGTACAGTAAATCACATTCTAGCTCTAGACACCACCGACGTGCTAGTTCTAACGAGAAACGACACGTTGACGCCATGGTGTAAGGGTGTTTCATTGTGGGATTCGCGTTGCTATGGTTGTCAAAGAAAATTTGTGGATCAACAAGGTGATCGTTTTCCTCCAGGTTAGAATTGTTAACTGTCTTCCCCGACGTTTTTGTCAAGTACACCACAGGGCAGTGTTCAAAGTGTTGCTTTATTTGCTAGCATGATTCAACGACATTGGAGACCGTCTTCCTCATTCCATCTGTCGATCCCTCTTCGTTGGCTATCTTACAATTTGGTGCAGTGGTGCCAGTACTCCTTCCGTAAAACGAGATATGCAAATAGCAGTGGGCCGGCTCGAAAAGTGGAGTGTTACCAACGGTCTCACGTTTTCAATGTCGAAGACTGTGGCCATTCATTTCCGTCGCCCGTGCCCGGATTTTTTTAAAGCAAACTTGTATGACACCGAGATCGCTACGAAACCCGGGTGCACATTTTTGGGAGTGTATTTTGATAACCGGCTGACATATCGAAAACATCATATAATTTTCAGGGATAGATGCTTGAAATCATTAAACATCTCGCAATGTGTGGCAAAACGCCTTATGAGGGAGACCGTAAGACAATGATGTTGTCCTTTCGATCGCTCATCCGCTCTAAACTTAATTACGGTTGATTCGTTCATAACTCAGCTTGCAATTATAATAAGCGACCGTTGGACGTCCAACACAAGGCATCCTTGCGAGTTGTCACTGGTGCATTTCGGACCTCCTCTTCAGCAAATCTTTTAGTTAGTTAGTTAGTTATTAGGGCTTTAGGGCGCATCGACTACATCGGTCATGTAGCGCCCAGCAAATCTTCTAGTTGATGCTCACGGATCACCCATTGCTTTTTGCGGCGTATCATGCTTGGAATGAGATACACGTGCATGTTTTCAGTTTTCAGACCACCCTACACATGATAGGTGTTTTCGTCACGCATTGTGAACTCATTCCGTGGAATATCTGACCTGCGCTCGGTACCCTTCTGAATCAGGCTTTCCAGTGCACTAGATCGAAGTGGAATCACTTTCAGTGGTGTGATAAGACCAATCGCTCTGGACACCCTGGGAGTTATTGCCACCGACAATTGATATTTCCCTGCGCAAAACATACAAACATTACACCCTGCCTTAGGCCTTACGAATTAAAGCCCTGGTCCTTATTAAGTCTTATGTCAGCTACAAGACGACCTACACGGACGGTTCAAAGACTAAAGCTGGTGTTGGCTCGGCTTTTATCAGCGACTCCACCTTACGCTACCGGCGCAGGCATCAGTCTTCACATGGGAGTTAGTAGCCATAAACAAAGCTTTGTATTTTTTACAGGTATCCGATGAAGCATTACACCTCATTTAACAGATAGCCTCAGTAGTATTTTTGCACTGCGATCCTTTAATCCATCACACTCCATTGTCCAGGAAATAGTTTTACGGTTGATGTTACTACACGCAGAGGGTAAGACAGCTATGTGCTGGATTACGAGCCATGTCGGTATATTAGGAAACGAGGCTGCTAACGAAGCTGCAAAGCGAGCATCGCAGAAACCACATACGCGCTACGTGTCTTCCTGCTCGAAATTAATGTCCCGTCACCAAGGATGACGTTTTTCGTGAGTGGCAGGCACTTTGGGACGCGGTCGGTAAAAACAAGATGACAATCAAACCTAACATCTGTCAGTGGTCCCGTGCCCACGTAGGACTAGGCGACACGAGGCGACATTGGGCCGCCCACGCATTGACCACACGTACGCAACGCAGTTGTATTCTTAGTGGTGATGATACACCCTTGCGCCTCAGATGCCAAGGACGTTTTTCAGTGCGTCATATCCTGGCCTCATGCCCTCAACTTCCTGGCGTGCAAAGCATTACTTTGGACGATCGCAGCAGCTCTCGCTTCATGACATTCTGAGAGATGAATCGGTTGCGACCAATCCTGATCAATTGTTCCACTTTGTTTTGAAGGTAAACTTCCATGCGATCTACTCCCCTGCCTAACCCGCTGTACGAGAGCAAACTTGCACACCAGGCTAGCATCGACACAATTAGGTTCGTTATGGGTGCTGTATAACCAATGCTGTTGATGCGTCCAGAAACACTAATAACTAACAATTGATTGTTACATTGATACAAATATTGACGCAATTGATGCATATGTCGGAATGTGCTCAGCCAAACGCTACACCGGCCAGTGTGATCGACTGGCGTCAGAATACCACCTGTACAAGCTCCAGTTGGCTATGTCACAGTACTCAATGAATTTGCATGGTCTGTGATATCGCCGATAGGTGCCGGAGAGGTTGCATTCGTGTGCGATTCGAACTTGTGTGGTAAACGGCGTTGGGCCCTCGCAGCCGTGGATGCAACAACCAGTGCACGTTATTCCAAATTATAAGATGTATACACCGTCAGCTGATTTTTATCCACTAGCTGCAATCCGCCAATGGATTGCAAATAATTTCCAGGAAAATGACGGTGAGCCAAGCGAGACCATTCCTGGGATTTCGTAACGAGACATGTTCATTTCTCCCCAGCCAATATCTGGTACCGTGTCACCGCACTCTCATGTGCTGGCCTTAAAAGTACCTGCTCCACGCTCAAGCTCAGTCTCGCTGTAAAAAGGGTATTGCTACGTGGGTGCGACAAGCGGTGCCTATATTAGATCGTTTGCATGCCAAGGTTTTCACAAACATGCATATCGCACCAACGCCACACCCATGCACGCAATACATACGTCCAATCAGGGCATCGCCAGTTTAATGTATCTGGCACAAACAGCCGATGTACACGACACGGATCGGTTAGCGACGAACACTCGAGAGCAGTCCACCAGCTCACTGGCGAGCAGTCCGGCTCCACAATGGAGCGTCCCAGCACAGAGCGAACTCTCCCTGAGACTGCGGTGTGTAACTGTACTGGCGGTGTAGCCGTTACCTCAGCCAGACAAGCACACACAACGCCATACACCCCAAACCCACACTTCAGCCACCGCAGTTCGGCACCGTCAAGTTCACAGCCAAAATTAACGGCGCACACTAGCGCCTCGCACTCGCTGTCCTCCTGCGACGCACACCACAGATTGCACGTTTGCTCACTAGATGTCAGTGTATGAACCCAGGCGACACGCTGTACTTGAAATCTTCGAGCGCGGCGGCCGCGGCCGCATCCGACTCCATCTCGTCGTCCTCGGAGTCTGACTCGGAGTCCGAGTCGGCCGACTCGCCGGTGTACTGGCGGTAGCAGTCTCGGATGTGGGATGCAGAGCTGCCGACGGACAACACTACATTACACAACATTGACCGATGCGATTATGAATACGGTCGGAACAAACTGTTTTGTTGTTGTTGTAAATAGAGCCACGCAACAAAACATCCGTGACGAAAAGGCCAGGACCCGTTATTTGACATGGCGCTGTTGATTATGCATACTCTCGAACCTTAGGGCCACAACACAATCACAAGAGCTGGCCCACGTGATCTGATCCGCCCATCATACCAGGTCATGACATGCACAGGTCAGTCCAGCATTCACAATGCACATGCCGAAACGCAGCCAAGTGCGCAGTTTATCTGACCTTCGATCGCACCAATGCAAGGGACAAACATGGCAATGCATTTCAAGCAAGTCTGAACCGTATTCTCAACACCCTTCGCCTATCAGAATCACTTGCACCATATCAAAATCAGCTGACAGACTGATCCCTGTCCTGATCCCCATATTTACAATCACGTTTAATTCACCCAAAATAACAGAATACAATCGTTCACTGGCGGCTCCCCGAAAATGAAACAACCCCAAAACAAAACTGTCACCAGAAACCACCTCGATTGCAACTGTCGGCGACCATTTTCGTCCATTGCATGGGACTACGGACGCAACAGAGCTACTGCCGACACAATGGTCTCTGCTCGGACGCCAGCACACTCACTGCTTGAGAAGGTACGGGTCGAACGGGAAGTAGCTGCTGTAGAGCTGTTCGGCACTCAACCGCTTCAGGCCGAAGTTGGAGCTGACTACCACTGGAATTCGGATCCTGCGCGTAAAGGGCAGGCGATGAGGGCGGGAGTCTTGAGTTATCTTATAACACACTCCAATGCTTAGGTCAAAGTATCGTGCTTGATCCTCAAGTTCTCAACGCCGATTGACAGAGCGGGTCGGAAATGCAACGCCCAGTTACATTCTGACTGTCGTCGCACGTGAACAAACAAGATGCGTGTACCACTGAGTCTTGTACTCTTGATGTGTACCCCTCGACATGTGGAAGTGGCTATGGACCATTATTCTGCATTACGAGCTATGACAAAGCCCCAGGAAGTCTATACCTACCCGTGTATATGCAACAAGATGATTTCAGCGCCTACGCCGGGCCCGACGGCCACGTCTTTGAAACCCCGATGACTTCTTTGTTACAACGTTCAAGTACTAACTCCTTCACTCAGAACCAAACGTTGTCTCACAACTATGATTTTGGTGAGTTTTCATCACAAGGTCTCACTTGAATCGTTCGCATTTTGTTTTGTTCACATCAAAGGTTTCATCAAAGTTTCATGGCGGAGCTGAGTGGGCGCCGGTCCAGTCGGAACCGACTTGGGGCTACCCAGCCAGTCGCAGCTGACCACATGGCCATGTCGCCATGCCGCCACTGTACGACGTATCACCGTCTGATCGCGCCAATGTGGAGAGGAGTCAGCGCACAGTGCGCTGGACGAGCCATCGGGTAGACCCCAGGGCAGCGTTCTCGTACGCGGGTTAGGCTGACGTCGCGGGTGTATGCGGCATACGGCATATATTGGACGGGAATGTTGTGGGACAAAAAGGACCGTGATACAGCGGCGCACCTGTTGATAAATGAACCCTCTTCGCCGATATTCCAACCAATCACGGCTGAATTTGATTACTTTTCAATGCAGACAGGACAAAATTGGAGGTACTGTTTACACATCCGGTCATCCTGACGAACGTAGACCACGCATCCCAAACCTGAATGCACGGTGCCGAATTGTCGGAAAAGGGTTTACTTCTTCCTAAATTTCCTGTACTCTCACGAAAATTGGCTCAATAAGACGCGCATCTTCACATGCTGTCGTCTGACCCCGTGCCCTCAGCATGGGGACCCCACAGAGCCCATAGTCCGCCTCTTGCCCTCGTTCGTCCAGCGACCCCAGCGACATCTTGGACTGGCATACCAATGTACTGTTTAACAGAGTGGGAAACTTACTTTCCGGGTTGGGAGTAGGAGTGCAAACCGGTATCTTCCGAGTACATTTTCATAGACATTATTTTTTATGCATGGAATCTGTTTACCAGTAACCGACCAGAAAAACCTAACTCAGACCTACATAATATGCATAAGTAATATCATTCTCATTTTTGGTCAGATGAAATGTCAAAACATAGGAACAAGGAAGTGAACAATGGATTGCACCGCCCGGCAGTAACTCGTAATAATCAGCACTGTTTCGTTTCTCATAACTCACGGGAGCAATGCGCTTTCCTTTCACTTTTGGCTCAGTACAAGGCTAGCCATATGAAAAACAAACAAAAATACTTCACACTTCACCCTCAGCTCAGAGCGCATACCTACCTACGCAGCCAATTTCCACGTAATACGAACGCAACTCCGCTACCGCACACGCCACAGTTGGATGTGATCAAAGCAAAGGATCAGTCGAGGTCTTCTGTTTACAGTATGACACTATTAACCACGTGTTCAAAGTTGCTAATGGTTATGACGTCATATAAAAATTACCTTACATTGATTGGTTGACGGACAGATTTCGTAACAGAAAACGCTAACGCAGCCAATTCTGACCGGTGCCCTCCGGGCCTCCGGAGAACGTCTCTTAAAACTGTCAAACTTTCCCACTATAGGGTGGCAGAAACACAGCTTTTCCGAGACGCGGCTCCAAAGCCGGAGAACAGTGTACTCAGTGCGCATGCGCATCTTTTGCAAGTTGTAGTCGGCGTGTTGTTGTCGGCAATTGAGGTTGAGATTTGAGGAAATTGAGGTTCAGCAATCGGTAGTTGAGAGCTGACTGCTACAAAAAGTGGTTAGAGTGGTGACCGTAAGTGGAATAACCGGCGTTTTTGGGTGTATTTCTGTGTTGGTTTTTATTCATATCTTTGTTCCCACATTTCAATTTGTGTCGAGTACATGTGAAGCCCATCCTATCCAGTATGAACCCGGAGTGCAGAAATGTTTTCAGATATAAAATCTCTTAAGAAGTGCCTTAATTCCCACCCTGCTGTTTAATATCGGCAATCGTCCTGCACAGAGTTACAGTAGTGCATACCGGTTGCTGTTTTCCATGGGTGTACCAGCGGAAACCCATACAATCCCAGCGTACGTGCGTGTGCCAGCGGGCCGGATTTCCACCTTGCGACTATGTAACAGAGCAAATACCAGTGTACCAACGCGGCGAATTGTTTGGCCGTCCTGCGATGGCGTGACGGCAGATTGGCACGTGTTGCTCTCCACACCTGTATGCCGACACTGACCGGTTGTTTCGCTCTATGACGGTGTAGCAGTACGCCAGCTGGTAGTGGCGGGCCACGTTGGCGAAGTTCTGCACCACGGCCGGCATACAGAACCGCAGCGGGTTCAGCTGCGACGCCACCATCCGTTCGTAGTTGAGCGACCTCAGCAACGGCATGACTGCGGAGACACGGCGCACGGGTCCTCAAAGCCAGTGCAAGCAGACCAAACAAGCCAACACCGACTCGATGACTAACTACAGCACGCTAAATAGTCTAATCTGGTGTTCCCTGGCGTTCTACAATCCCCCCTAGGGACATACTGGGCCAAACCCGTCAAGTTATGAAACAGAGCTTACGATCCCCTGGGACATACCGGCCGTTCGGAAATTCATGTTGCCACGATGCCATCGCGGCGTGGTACGATTAGTGTCGGTGCATGTCACTCACAGGCGTCCGTGGGCGGCATTTCCGTGTGTCGGAACGCGAACACGTAGAAGACGGTCTGGCACACAGCGTAGAACGGCCGGTGCATGGTGTAGTCGGGCCGGTCGCGTGCGGCGCTGTCCTGCTGAGTCAGGTAGCGGTGCACCCAGCTGCACATCACTTCCAGGGAGGCCCGCAACAGGCTGTGTGACAGGTGGACGCAGCCTCAGTACATGCTACCCCAGGTGAACGCAACGTACGTACATGCTACCCTAGATGAACGCAACGTCGGTACACACTACCGCAAGTCGACAGAGGATCTGTATATACTGCCGCGAGTGAACAGAGCGTTTGTACATACTATCACAGGTGAAAGGTCTGCACACACCACCGCAGGTGGACAGTCTGTGCATACTATCGCAGGTGAACAGGATGCCTGTAGATACTGCCGCAGGTAAGCAGAACGTCTATGCATACTGCCACAGCCGAAAAGAGCCCAGCTGCGCAATGTGCAACTAAATAGTTCACATACACAGTATATTTACCTCGAGTAAACTATTTCTCTGTATATTGTTCGTGCCACACATTTCATAACATCCAGGGCCTCGAAACAGCGCTGACGCAGATATTTAAGATGATCAGAGTACGTCAAACGATTGTCGAGAGAGATATCGAGACCCTTGGCGGAAGGCCGTGGAAGGTGGAATTGGCTTCACATACAGCTGAAGTAACGGTTTAGGATAGCACGATCATCGGCGACAAAAGTGTACCGTCATCGTTTTTTCTACAGAGAAGCGAAGCCAGTTTCATTGGCTCCAATTTTTTAGATGGCGTACGGCCAGCTGAACTGCCGGTCGAAAGATGGCGAATGAGGCACAAAACCAAATTGCGAGATCATTCACGAAGAGTAAGCGGCCAATATTTTCGAATAGTCCCTTCCTGATATCGTTGATCAGCATTGCCAACAATGATACGTTGAAGACACTTCCTCTGGGAACACCGTTCACTTGCACGAACTTTTCTGACTCAATTGGGACGAGGAAGGACCGATTCACCAAGACCTTTCCAGCGAAGTATCCCATGGACTCTCTAACACCAGTCTCACACCAGTCACCTTCAGCAGAATGCCGTGCCACCAGGCGGTGTCGTAGGCGGCCTGAACGTCGAAGAACATGGCATCTATAATGTGTGTGGTCCTTAAAACCAGGATGAATAGCAAAGCAAGCACAAGTTTGAGCACCAACACTAAAACAAGGTCTACAGTGCACCGTTTTGTTTGTTTTGGAAACCACATTGGCCATTTGAGACAAAAGTCCTGCTGTACTAAAAATCATGTCAGGCGCAGATTCGCTATCTTTTCCACCATTTTACATCGCAATGTGAGCGAGATAAGTCGGAAGTGGAGTGGTTTCACCTTGCTCCTGACAGGTTTCCGAATAGGGATTCCTATGGTTTTGCGCCGAGTGGACGGCAAGTTTAGCTTCTTATACGGAATTAAATCAGCACTCAAGAATGCGTACCAAAGTGGGGCAGACATCCCCAATGCCATTGCTCCCTACTGAAACAAAAACATTGAAGCTGTCTAACTTCAAGAAGCGTGTACGAGCTCATCTCCACGAGCAACACTAGTCACAAAAACGCTTACAAAATAGATTTGTGTACACCATGCACTCACATTTAGGCCATCGCTTTCATATCACTTCCATAAACTACTCGTTTACAGCTCGTGTTGCAAGCACGGTGTCTGTAGTGCAGAGTGATATGGGTATTGTATTATGTTGGTGTATGAATGTTTGTTGCGCATGTGTTCCCACTATTGACCACAAATCTATCCTTTCTTTGTAAATATCTGAGTTATACCCAGACTGTCCATAATAGCCACTATACGTGGAGGGCATGTATTGTGAAATAAATAAACAAATAAATAAATAAATACATAATGAGAAGGGCAAAATCCGGTCCAAGCCACATTCACCAGCAGAAATGTAACATTCCCACTGCCAAAGAGCTGGCCACGCTGTCCCAACATCATGGCCGAAATCAAGCAAGCTGGACAGAAAATCACATGCGATGGCAGTTACTTCTCCGTAATTTTAGTACTCAACATTGGAATAGCATTACTATCAATAAACCAGAAACCAATAAAATTAGTAAAGGGAAGTGACAAGTGTGACAATGTGGCTAGTGTTACATCCGATGCCCAACTAGAACCGAACGTAACCCCACCACCGGTGAGCCGAACGTAACCCCACCACCGGTGAGCTGGCTGGCGTCGGCCTCACGGTGCCCAAGCCTCGTTCAGCGCCAGCGGCACGCCACCCGTCTCACGTACTCCACGTCGACGATGGTGGCGCGCGCCAGGAACGAGCCCATGTAGTGTGCGGCCGCCTGGCGCAGCACGGCCGGCGAGCGGGGGTTCTGCACGCGCCGCCACAGCCAGTCGAGCAGGTGTTCGGCCAGCGAGCGTCGCCGCGACGCCAGCCACAGCAGCCAGAACTGCGCGTGCGCCGTGCTCGGCGTCGCCAGGCCGATCTCCTCGAACACCTGCCGTCGCGTGGCGTACCGTCAGCGTGGTCAACGGACGGCGTACTGGGCCCATGTGCCGGGCATACACCGACGTACCGGGCATACGCGGATGTACCGAGCACATACCGATGTACTGAGCATACACCGATGTACTGGGCATACACCGATGTACTGGGCACACACCGATGCACTGAGCATGCACCCATGTACTGGGCATAGGCCGATGTACAGGGCATACACCGATGTACTGGGCATACAACGATGTACTGAGCATGTACCGATCTACTGGACATACACCGATGTACCGGGCATACACCGATGTACTGGGCATATACCGATGCACTGGGCATACACCGATGCACTGGGCATACAGTACCAAGAGACACGTAGGTGCCGTCAGGTACGTGGCGGCAGTGCAGCCAGGGCCAGATGAGGATCAACATCAGTGGACAGTCACATATATGGCGGCAGTACAAGGACCAGATGAGGATCAACCTCAGTGGACAGTCACATATATGGCGGCAGTACAACCAGGACCAGATGAGGATCAGCCTCAACGGACAGTCACATATATGGCGGCAGTACAGCCAGGGCCAGATGAGGATCAGCCTCAGCGAACAGTCGCATATATGGCGGCAGTACAACCAGGACCAGATGAGGATCAGCCTCAGCTGACAGTCACATATATGGCGGCAGTACGACCAGGACCAGATGAGGATCAGCCTCAGCGGACAGTCACATATATGGCGGCAGTACGACCAGGACCAGATGAGGATCAACCTCAGCGGACAGTAACATATACGGCGGCAGTACAGCCAGGGCCAGATGAGGATCAGCCTCAGCGGACAGTCACATGTATGGCGGCAGTACGACAAGGACCAGATGAGGATCAACCTCACCGGACAGTCACATATACGGCGGCAGTACAGCCAGGGCCAGATGAGGATCAGCCTCAGCGGACAGTCACATATACGGCGGCAGTACGACCAGAACCAGACGAGGATCAGCCTCAGCGGACAGTCACATATATGGCGGCAGTACAGCCAGGGCCAGATGAGGATCAGCCTCGCGGACAGTCTATATGGCGCGTACGCCGGGCCGATGGATCCGGAGTACAATTGGCGGGTACACGACCATATCGCCTGCGGAGTTATTGGCGGCGTAGCCGGCCTATCCCTGACGTACATTACGGCGGCAGTACGACCAGAACCAGACGAGGATCAGCCTCAGCGGACAGTCACATATACGGCGGCAGTACAGCCAGGGCCAGATGAGGATCAGCCTCAGCGGACAGTCACATATATGGCAGCAGTACAGCCAGGGCCAGATGAGGATCAGCCTCAGCGGACAGTCACATATATGGCAGCAGTACAGCCAGGGCCAGACGAGGATCAGCCTCAGCGACAGTCACATATATGGCGGCAGTACGGCCAGGGCCAGATGAGGATCCACGCCAGCGAACAGTCACGCACGTGATGCACTTGTCTGGACTAGGCGTGCAATGGCCACCATACAACAGATCAAGGACATGCTAAATGGAGCAAAATGCTTTAAAACATCAAATCACACCCATGTTGAGGAATATATTGTAGTCTACATCACGACAGTATCCGTTGTACCGTGCAGTGCAAACATCATAAGCCAGCGAATGTAAACATGTTCAATCGCATATATTTTATATTGGACGCAAAATATCCAGTCCAGATACCGGTTGAAGTTAAAGATCGTTCAAATTAAGTTGCGAGATAGAGCTCCCTTCCTCCCATGAAGTCAGTTGGCAGAGCGCCGATTTTTTATCTCCCGAGTTATGGCAACACAGGGAGAGTCGAGATTAGTTCAGTCGCTGCACACGCTCACCTGGAATTAGCCCTCGACCAGCTAAAAATTAACGCATCTCCGAGATACCGCGGCAGGGCGGTCATGCCAGACCAACATCGGTACGTTAACCTCTCCGTTAGAACTGTGACGTCAAATCATAACTATCGTATACGGTGAGGGGCTATGGTCCACGCAGCATTCCATAAACGTACACCGCACCATGAAAGTCCACCCCAGAATATCGTTGGAGAACACTTAATACAAAATATGCGCGGCACTAACGAGAATAACGAGAACGAGAATACTAACGGCACAACTTCCATGTCGAGGGCACATTCACCGGAGCCAGCAGGGGCGCATCGGTTCCGCTGGCGCACGCCTCACCTTGATGAGATCGGCATACAGCTGCTTGGTGGCGTCCCAGTCGAGTCGGCGGTCGGCGGTGGGGTAGCAGGTCCGCTCCTGGTAGCGCATCACCACCAGCATCAGCGCGTCCAGCGTGACGGCCTCATCTGACGGAGTGTCGCCGGCGGCCACCAGCTCCTCCCGCGGACACAGCACGTCCAACTGCACCAGCCGCTGGTACACCAGCTGTCGACACCATAGGACCACGTCACCAGCTCCTCGCGCGGACACAGCACGTCCAACTGCACCAGCCGCTGGTACACCAGCTGTCGACACCATAGGACCACGTCACCAGCTCCTCCCGCGGACACAGCACGTCCAACTGCACCAGCCGCTGGTACACCAGCTGTCGACACCATATGACCACGTAGCCAGCTCCTCCCGCGGACACAGCACGTCCAACTGCACCAGCCGCTGGTACACCAGCTGTCGACACCATATGACCACGTAGCCAGCTCCTCTCGCGGACACAGCACGTCCAACTGCACCAGCCATTAAGACATAGGGAAATGGAGATCGGCAACATTTCCAAAGATTTGAGAAAAAGCGATTTGCAACTTACTCACTACACCGACAACCTAGAGATACTGGCGCCAGAGATGTGGACAGCAGCCACGTAGACCACAGGTCGGCTCAGACACTTATCCGCAGCAGTCTGGGTCGGCTGGCCCAGGGACACTCACCCGCAGCAGTCGGGGTCGGCTGGCCCAGAGAGACTCACCCGCAGCAGTCTGGGTCGGCTGGCCCAGGGACACTCACCCGCAGCAGTCTGGGTCGGCTGGCCCAGGGACACTCACCTGCAGCAGTCTGGATCGGCTGGCCCACGGACACTCACCCGCAGCAGTCTGGATCAGCTGGCCCAGAGAGACTCACCCGCAGCAGTCTGGGTCGGCTGGCCCAGGGACACTCACCTGCAGCAGTCTGGATCGGCTGGCCCACGGACACTCACCCGCAGCAGTCTGGATCAGCTGGCCCAGAGAGACTCACCCGCAGCAGTCTGGGTCGGCTGGCCCACGGACACTCACCCGCAGCAGTCTGGGTCGCGTCTGCGGCAGGCTCTGACAGAGGAGCAGCAGGCTGCTGAAGTATGCCGCTTGCTGTCGCGCCGGCCTCTTCAAGTACGGCTGGCGCTGCGTCAGCGTCTGCAGTAGCATGTCCAGCGCCCTGCACAGCCGAGGGACGTTACAGGCGCCCTCCGGTAGCCATCAGACACGACGTGCATTACGGGAAGTGCCACACCGACCGCTACATAGAACGTGACAGGCGCCCCCAGTAGCCATCAGATACGACGTGCATCGCGGGAAGTGCCACACAGACCGCTACGTAGAACGTGACAGACACCTCCGGTAGCCATCAGACACGAGGTGTGTCACGGGAAGTGGCACAGACCGCTACATAGGACGTGACAGACACCTCCGGTAGCCATCAGACACGAGGTGTGTCACGGGAAGTGCCACACAGACCGCTACATAGAACGTGACAGACACCTCCGGTAGCCATCAGACACGAGGTGTGTCACGGGAAGTGGCACAGACCGCTACATAGGACGTGACAGACACCTCCGGTAGCCATCAGACACGAGGTGTGTCACGGGAAGTGGCACAGACCGCTACACAAGACGTGACAGACACCTCCGGTAGCCATCAGACACGAGGTGTGTCACGGGAAGTGGCACAGACCGCTACATAGGACGTGACAGACACCTCCGGTAGCCATCAGACACGAGGTGTGTCACGGGAAGTGGCACAGACCGCTATATAGGACGTGACAGACACCTCCGGTAGCCATCAGACACGAGGTGTGTCACGGGAAGTGGCACAGACCGCTACATAGGACGTGACAGACACCTCCGGTAGCCATCAGACACGAGGTGTGTCACGGGAAGTGGCACAGACCGCTACATAGGACGTGACAGACACCTCCGGTAGCCATCAGACACGAGGTGTGTCACGGGAAGTGGCACACCGACCGCTACACATAGGACGTGACAGACACCTCCGGTAGCCATCAGACACGAGGTGTGTCACGGGAAGTGGCACAGACCGCTACATAGGACGTGACAGACACCTCCGGTAGCCATCAGACACGAGGTGTGTCACGGGAAGTGGCACAGACCGCTACACAAGACGTGACAGACACCTCCGGTAGCCATCAGACACGAGGTGTATCGCGGGAAGTGGCACAGACCGCTACATAGGACGTGACAGACACCTCCGGTAGCCATCAGACACGAGGTGTGTCACGGGAAGTGGCACAGACCGCTACATAGGACGTGACAGACACCTCCGGTAGCCATCAGACACGAGGTGTGTCACGGGAAGTGGCACAGACCGCTACATAGGACGTGACAGACACCTCCGGTAGCCATCAGACACGAGGTGTGTCACGGGAAGTGGCACACCGACCGCTACATAAGACGTGACAGACACCTCCGGTAGCCATCAGACACGAGGTGTGTCACGGGAAGTGGCACAGACCGCTACATAGGACGTGACAGACACCTCCGGTAGCCATCAGACACGAGGTGCATCGCGGGAAGTGGCACAGACCGCTACATAGGACGTGACAGACACCTCCGGTAGCCATCAGACACGAGGTGTGTCACGGGAAGTGGCACAGACCGCTACACAAGACGTGACAGGCGCCTCCGGTAGCCATCAGACACGAGGTGTGTCACGGGAAGTGGCACAGACCGCTACATAGGACGTGACAGGCGCCTCCGGTAGCCATCAGACACGAGGTGTGTCACGGGAAGTGGCACACCGACCGCTACATAGGACGTGACAGACACCTCCGGTAGCCATCAGACACGAGGTGTGTCACGGGAAGTGGCACAGACCGCTACACAAGACGTGACAGGCGCCTCCGGTAGCCATCAGACACGAGGTGTGTCACGGGAAGTGGCACAGACCGCTACACAAGACGTGACAGACACCTCCGGTAGCCATCAGACACGAGGTGTGTCACGGGAAGTGGCACAGACCGCTACATAGGACGTGACAGACACCTCCGGTAGCCATCAGACACGAGGTGTGTCACGGGAAGTGGCACACCGACCGCTACATAGGACGTGACAGACACCTCCGGTAGCCATCAGACACGAGGTGTGTCACGGGAAGTGGCACAGACCGCTACATAGGACGTGACAGACACCTCCGGTAGCCATCAGACACGAGGTGTGTCACGGGAAGTGGCACAGACCGCTACATAGGACGTGACAGACACCTCCGGTAGCCATCAGACACGAGGTGTGTCACGGGAAGTGGCACAGACCGCTACACAAGACGTGACAGACACCTCCGGTAGCCATCAGACACGAGGTGTGTCACGGGAAGTGGCACAGACCGCTACACAAGACGTGACAGACACCTCCGGTAGCCATCAGACACGAGGTGTGTCACGGGAAGTGCCACACAGATTGCAAGTGTTTAAAAAAAATGATTTCTCGTTAGGTGTGAGATGTCGAAACGAGTACAGCGGGATGTTGAAATCGCCATTGAATTTCAATGCTGTTTAAAATATTTAGGTCCTTAAAACCCAGTTTTAGGACAACTTCATAGTACCATACTATCCATTTTGCGTGTTTTGAGAGGTACTAATTTGGAAATACCGATATCAATGATAACGATGCAAATACCCATGCTATAAACTGGTATTGTATAGCATAGCACATCATAGACAATCCGTTTACCTGCAATTGCACTACGGGATGTTCGCTATCACGGTCCCGGATCCGTTATGATGAGCATACGCATGCTACATATCAACCGGATACTGTTAGAAATGATCACTTCACAAGCGCGCACCAAGAAGCACAATGTCGATAATTATTTGGGAATGATGTCGACTTGGTGTTCAGTAAGTGGTATAGTCCACCCCATTTCAGGAATAATTTATGACTGGACCACTACATAGGACGTGACAGGCGCCTCCAGTAGCCATCAGACACGACGTGCATTACGGGAAGCGCCATACATGCCGCTACATGGGACGTGACAGGCGCACACGGTAGCCATCAGACACGACGTGCATTACGGGAAGCGCCATACATACCGCTACATAGGACGTGACAGGCGCACACGGTAGCCATTAGACACGACGTGCATTACGGGAAGCGCCATACATACCGCTACATAGGACGTGACAGGCGCACACGGTAGCCATTAGACACGACGTGCATTACGGGAAGCGCCATACATACCGCTACATAGGACGTGACAGGCGCACACGGTAGCCATCAGACACTGGCAACGTGACCGACACAGCCGTGCCACCAGACCAGCTCAGCGACTGTTGCTCACACGCACTGGTAATGCAGTGTTAAAATAATGGCTTTTCGTTAGGTGCGAGCTGTCGAAACGAGTACAGCAGGATGTCGAAATTGGCCATGAAAACGATGTCACTTAACATAACTTATTAGTTATTCAAACACAACTTTGATCCAACAGCATACTCATGTGTGCACCTTTTCCCTTTGTATTGAGAAATCTCATTTAGGGCAATTATTTTAGCGATAACGATGCAAAATACCTATCTTGATCAAATGATATTGTATAACAAACCACATAGATAATCATCTTACCTGGAATTGTGCTAGCAGATGTTCGTGCATGACAAACCGCAATGGTAAGTAACAGAATGATGCTTATCAACAAGCTACTGCTAGGCTGAGATGTCAATACTTCATAACGACTCATCACGAAACACGATGTGGATACTCCGTTGGGAAGATGTCAATTCAGTGCTCAAAAAGTGGCATGTTCCACCACATTTCACGAATAATTTATCAAAGTGGTAATGTGACCGACACAGCCGTGCGACCAGACCCGCTTGGAGGCTGTTGCTCGGCCACACCGGTATTAAGGCCGGGACTGATGGCCGACTTACATGGGGATGACTTTCAATATGGCTGAGAGTGACTCGACCGCCAGTGTGTGCACGCGCTCCTCGTCGACACTCAGATCCCCCACGAAGGGCTCCTCCTGCAGAGGCTCTGTGTCGGCCACTGCAACACACACACACTCACACTCATGTCGGAAGAGAACAAGAGACGTGTTCTGAACTTTTCTTAAGTATCAACCAGTTCAACGTTCTTCATCGTGTTATTGCTACACATTACTACATACACTTTTACAATGCTGAAATTGTTCAAACATGCATTAAATGACACAATTTATTATGACCACCTTACAGCAAAGTTGGACATAATTCTAGTTTTCCTGGATGCAAGTACTACGAAAGGCATGCATTCGCCGCTGATGTATACCCGGCATTTTTTATTGAGCAAACAGGAAAAAATACCGTGTGGACACACAGCAGAGTGCGAGGGTTGGTGTAACGCGAGCAACCACGGCGGCACCAGTCCAGTGTTACCACAGGACAACCACAGCGACACCAGTCCAGTGTTACCACAGGACAACCACGGCGGCACCAGTCCAGTGTTACCACAGGACAACCACGGCGGCACCAGTCCAGTGTTACCACAGGACAACCACGGCGGCACCAGTCCAGTGTCACCACAGGACAACCACGGCGGCACCAGTCCAGTGTTACCACAGGACAACCACAGCGACACCAGTCCAGTGTTACCACAGGACAACCACGGCGGCACCAGTCCAGTGTTACCACAGGACAACCACAGCGATACCAGTCCAGTGTTCCCACGGGACAACCACGGCGGCACCAGTCCATCACTCCCACGGGACAACCACGGCGGCACCAGTCCAGTGTTACCACAGGACAACCACGGCGGCACCAGCCCAGTGTTACCACAGGACAACCACGGCGGCACCAGTCCAGCACTCCCACGGGACAACCACGGCGGCACCAGCCCAGTGTTCCCACGGGACAACCACGGCGGCACCAGTCCAGTGTTACCACAGGACAACCACGGCGGCACCAGTCCAGTGTTACCACGGGACAACCACGGCGTCACCAGCCCAGTGTTACCACAGGACAACCACGGCGGCACCAGCCCAGTGTTCCCACGGGACAACCACAGCGACACCAGTCCAGCACTCCCACGGGACAACCACGGCGGCACCAGTCCAGTGTTACCACAGGACAACCACGGCGGCACCAGTCCAGTGTTACCACGGGACAACCACAGCGACACCAGTCCAGTGTTACCACAGGACAACCACGACGGCACCAGCCCAGTGTTACCACAGGACAACCACGGCGGCACCAGCCCAGTGTTCCCACAGGACAACCACGGCGGCACCAGTCCAGTGTTACCACAGGACAACCACGGCGGCACCAGTCCATCACTCCCACGGGACAACCACGGCGGCACCAGCCCAGTGTTCCCACAGCACAACCACGGCGGCACCAGTCCAGTGTTACCACAGGACAACCACGGCGGCACCAGTCCATCACTCCCACGGGACAACCACGGCGGCACCAGCCCAGTGTTCCCACGGGACAACCACGGCGGCACCAGTCCAGTGTTACCACAGGACAACCACGGCGGCACCAGTCCAGTGTTACCACGGGACAACCACGGCGGCACCAGTCCAGTGTTACCACAGGACAACCACGGCGGCACCAGCCCAGTGTTCCCACGGGACAACCACGGCGGCACCAGTCCAGCACTCCCACGGGACAACCACGGCGGCACCAGCCCAGTGTTCCCACGGGACAACCACAGCAACACCAGTCCAGCACTCCCACGGGACAACCACGGCGGCACCAGTCCATCACTCCCACGGGACAACCACGGCGGCACCAGTCCATCACTCCCACGGGACAACCACGGGGGCACCAGTCCAGTGTTACCACGGGACAACCACGGCGGCACCAGCCCAGTGTTCCCACGGGACAACCACGGCGGCGGTCGAACGTGCCCACGCTTCTCGACTGCGGCCACGTCGACGCACGAGCTCACCGAACTGCAGCGAGTGTGCGAGCACCTTGATGGCGTCGCTGGCGCAGTACGGCTGCGTGGTGGCCAGCAGCACGACCACCGCGAAGTAGCGCCGCAGCGCCGCCTCCGGCAGCTGGTGCCAGCTGCAGGCCAGCACGGCGCGCACCAGCGCCACGTGCCGCTCGCCGCACAGCATGCCGGCGCATCGGTGCACCTGGTCCAGCACCTCCGTCAGCTTACTCATCTGGAACACACGGACATCCAATATCGGCCCAACACACGGAATACTGCGCCAGCGCAGCAGTGTACCTGGTCCAGTACCTCTGTCAGCCTACTCATCTGGGACACACGGGCATCCAACATCGGCCCAACACTCGGAATACTGCTGGCGCATACAACTCTTGCAGTGTAAATAAATATCTGGAGTGGAATGCATATTGACTGCATTGGCGATATGCAAGCTTCTGCAAAATTTCCAAACTTTGATAAGTCGACCATTATAAGATAATGGTCGTCAGTGGGTGGATACACACTAACAATATTTCCTACCAATATTTTGAGAACTTAATATACATAAATTATATTATTATTTCTTATCCATCGAATATATTATAATACTATGAATTATAATTCAAATTCCTACCAATCATATCGCATGCACAAGGGGCTTAATGCTGAACTCAAGCTGGCTTCACAAGACTTCGGATACATTTTTGCGACACTATAACCCATAAATAGGTGCAAAAGGAGCTTATTTGCTCTTGACATTGATTACAGGCTAAAGATGTGCCCAAGATCCCTCATCTTAAGTGCCAGTAAGAAACGATATAAATGTTACAGGTTCATTAACATGCTTTTTTGTGGTTCAGGGGTACATCGATTGCTGCTAGTCAAATGGTAGATATTTACGCCATTCTAACAGTTTCCACCGATACCCTTTAGTAACAAATCCCGCATAACAATTGGTCAGAATTCACTCGATTTCCTTGCGACGTAATCGAGTTTCTAGTTCACATGAGTTGGGATCCCGACACCAGACCAGCTTGATCCCTGTGATGGGGCATGTTCTGCTGAAATGACAAACACAAACAGCCTGGTCAAATTGTGCAGTGCTGATCAAATGAAACAGCACACCAGGGCTGTATTTGTGCCTCATAATTCTGGATGTGAAGAGGAAAATGCTGGGAAAAGAAATATGGGAAGGACATTTTCCTTCAAACCTGCAGCATCAAAAGATCGGTGGTCTGGACGAGAATACTAACCTGCATCATGCCTTTAGATATCTCCACGCAGAGTTCATCATACTGGCCGGCAGCTCCACTATCTGCTGCTTGCAGCACAGCCTTCAGGTCGAACACTACCGAGTCAGAAAACGACACCGATAATTCCTTCTTCGCAACATTAGCACGGCGGAGGATGCTCGGAGACATGAGCGGAGACGCCATTTTACCTGCAAAGAAATACAGAAATATAATGTACTACACAAATCACAAACATCCTGACAAATGTATATATTTCAGAGCCATTCTACATAAGCCTATAGATTTTGAAATTCCACTAATTGTAACATACAACACAATATGCAAGCACTTAGCTGTGTAATGTGATCAGTAACTAGACCACGAGGTAAAAATTTTGGTAGAAGCAAGATGCCAACATATTGATAATTTCTCTCCATTAATACATTTATCTCTCCCTTATCAAAATGTTGACCTTCGTTGATTCCCTGATGATGGTGGTGATGATGTCCATAGTGCATCCACTGCTTTTACCAGTCAGTAGTGCTGCTGCCCGAAGCCATACATACTTTTTAAAATGCAAGTCCCACTCATAGCATGTAGCAAAAAAAGCAAAGAGGGCACTTAATAACATCAAAAAGACAAATTGATGTCCAAAACAAGTGTCATTAAGTGTAAGACTCCACTTAAATTTCATAATTTCATGGCATTGCATAGGTTAGGTTAGGCTGCATTTCTTAGTTGGAAAATTTGTATTGTTGGGGTACATTTTGCGTGCTTGTCACATGCTACCATATGTACCGACAGTACATACAAATGGTCTCGGACCAATTTGGGACCCCCTTGGGAATGCTGTCCGGGGTGGAGTGGAGGACTATTGTGACCTCATTTGACCCTGAAGACATTGATCTAGGGTCATGAAATGTATACTGCAGCCAGTTCACTACAGCAGTAATTCCTGCAAGTTGTGTGCTTTCAGTTGCAGTAATTTCAGAGATCTCAGGAGGCCGGAACCCTCCCTCCTGGTGGGCGTTATGTGAGAAGCATGTTGACTGGGAATCTTCTGCACTTCTTATGGTAGCATTGCTTGCACACAAAATGTAACGGAATGTGATGTGTACGAAATCGGGCTGTTGAAATAAACAACTGGATATGGATGCAACGTTTTCATGGCGTCGCAAACCCTCGCTGTGAGGTAGGTGTATGGCTCACTTTGATTCAAGGATACCAAAAGTTTAATGCCGGTAGAAGGTGAGAGGTTTTACTGTATAAGTTTGGGCAGTGTTAAGCTATCATGGAACAACCTCAGTGACTCCAGTTCATCAGTATCCCTTTCAAATGATTCTGAGACAGCGGCAGATACAAGGGGGTACTGGGGGCATGTGTCCCCAGTGTACCCTCACGTTTTCGGCCAGAGGTGCACCTTGAAAAAGTCTGCCCTTCAGTGTGCTTGAATGCCCCCTCAAATTTGTCAGCCAGAAGCACCCCTCCAGGGACAAAGTTCCACCATGACAATTCCAGATAGTCCAGACGGACATCCATTGCATGAGTAGGCTTTAATTGAGTATTCCCCTCTTTACTTTCATGGACAAATATTAGTACAGCAAGCAACTTATAGTGTAAAATAATATAAAGTGCAACACTAACTAAAAGCCCTGACCATTAACAACTGTGTGATCTGGTTAAAAGTAAAGCCACACCTGGATTCAAATCCACGACTACCGGCACAGGAAATGAATGCCTTAATCAACTGCACTAATCGCCTAGACGGTGCTGTCCAGAATACACTATGTAGAGCATACCGACTGAAGATATCTTCATTGCTTCGGCAATCTCCGACAAAATGTGGTATGCTCCTTATGTACCATCTTTATTATATTGTTCAGCCAGGTTAGGATTTTATATTTCATGCTTCTTTATGTTTATTTTTGTCACATTCTTGAGAATATGGGGAGCTCAGTTGAACATTAGTACCTTGGGGAGAGGTCTTTCTTGGGATTCTTGTTGGGATTTGTGGGGAAGGAAAAAAACAATATGCATCTGCATTGTTAAAATTCGTGGTAAATTTGTCTTAAAAGGATTTTTTTTGATTTTTTGGAATTTTTCTTCAGAATACCATGTATATCAAGGTGACTAAGATGATGGGACAACTTATGTTGTGGAAATGAAAAAAAAGAGAAGAAATTGTTTGTGAAATATTTTGGATTTTTTTTTCCAACTTATAAAACTTAAACGAACATAACCTAACCAAATCTAACCCATTTGTTTGCTTTATGGAGGAAAATGCATGTAAAAACTACTCTTGTTACCACCTTAACACACACACTGGAGAGGGGGGCGAAATCCACCTACCACTCTGATTTTTTTACAAATAACTCCCGATCTTACTGGTCGATATACTCCATTTGCTGTGTACCTGCTTAGAAATGTATGGCACATTGCTTAAAACAAGAAAAACGGTCCAAAAATTTAGAGTTAGAGGCCATCAAAGTCAAAACATTTTGTAGCGTCAGACCACAAAAATTGGCATTGATGTGATTAAAAAGTGGCAAAATTGGCAAAAATTGGCATTGATACTCCATTTGTTGTGTACCTGCTTAGAAATGTATGGCACATTGCTTAAAACAAGAAAAACGGTTTAAAAAACTCGAGTTAGAGGCCATCAAAGTCAAAACATTTTGTTGTGTCAGATCACAAAAATTGGCATTGATGTGATGAGCTTCCCATATATCAGCAAAATGGAAGTGTTCATGGCAATACTAGTGACTTGTTTGATGTATATTGTAATGCAATATTGTTTTAGGATCATGCTAGGTCACTGAGGTCAACTCAGGTCAAGTTCATGACAGGTCAATGGAACCAAACTTGTTCAACTGGAAGGTTGTCATAAACGCAAGTCAACTTAACAACATAACGAAACGACTTAACACGACAGTCATGCGATTCATTTCATTTTCCTTGTTACTTCCTGCTGAAAACTTCTGTTTTTGACATTGTGAACAGTTCATTTCCACACTTCATTCATGTACTTCAGCCCTTTCTTTGTGAAGCCGATTGCACTGGCCGCCGCCAGTCCGGCCGGTTCTGGTAACTGGAACCTGTAACTGACTGGATACAGTGCTGATATATAGGTGACCTGAGGTCGAATGCCAGATTTATCATCTGCATTGCATCATTGGTTATTTCCAAAACATCATTGATGCCCATTTTGGAGCATTTAGTCATAATCACAGCAATCCATAACCATGCCAAGCCAAGCCACCCAAAACAAGCCAACTATGACATGTGACCTCATTTGACCATGGAGATATTGACCTAAGGTTATGAAATTTGCACACAATACAGTTCACCCCATACCCATCTACCCTGAACATTTACTCTAGCTATCATAGGAGCCAAGATCTTAGGGGGGCAGTGATAAATTATTCGTGAACTAGGGTGGGATATACCACTTTCTGAAAACTCTGTCGAAATCCTTCTTCAAGAAGTATCGACATCCTGCTCCTTGGTGCATGCTGATGAAGTATTTGTATCTCCTTTCTAATAGTATCTCGTTTATCAGTAGCATGCACGTGCTCTTGATAAGGAATGGTGACATGAACATTTCACAATGCAATTTCCGGTAAAGGGATTACCTATAATGTGACATGGCATACAATACCAGTTTATAGCATAGTTATTATTCTCCCTATCCTGAATGAATATAGCTCTTCTTAAATCATGAATCTCAAAACAACTGATAAAGGTACAGTCAGAAGTACCTACCCCATTGGCTCAAATTCGAGTCTGAAAGACATCACAAGCATTTTAAATTACACTAATTCCATGGCAAATTTCGACATCCTACTGTGTTCGTTTTGACATCTCACACCTAACGAAAAACATTTATTTTAACCCTGTAGGGGGCGGGGATCTGCCACCCCGTCTCCAGTGGGGGTAATTTTCAGAGGCCCTCCAGGGCATATGCTAAAGCACAAAAATACCAAAAAGTTTCCAAAAATGTCTTCCCCAAAAATACTCCAATAAAGGGAATTTTTCTTCAAAAGCAGCTTTGGTTAGGTTAGGATAGGTTTCTATTTTAATTGTAAAAAATTTCAGAAAATAAATTGATTGACATTTTTTTCTTCAAATTTTGTTCTCCAAAAGTAGGTTAGGCTAGGTTAGGTTTAGTTATGTTGCATTTTTATTCTATTTTTAACATTTCTTTTGATGCTGTTACCTAAATCAAGGCCCCTTTTTGGCATTATTTTGCTCACAACCTGAAAAGTAAGCATTTGCACAGAAAATAAGTGGTCCCATCATCTTCGTAACCTTCATAAACATGGTATTCCAAATAAAAATTCCAAGAAATTGACAAACACATTTTAAAACAAATTTGTCTAATTCTTTTCTGGTGCTCTTCAATGCTATTTGAATTAATTGTTTATTCATTTCTTCATGAAAGTATACCTTTTGATTGGTGATTTAATTTAACTTGATTATATCTGAAATAATTATCATTTCCCAATGAAATGAACATCAAATTCCTTGAAATCACATTGAAACACAATAGTTTGGATAAAAATGCAGAATAGAGAATCTCTTATTTCTGCTTGTAATTTTGTATGATATATTACTTAACTGAAAACCCTATTTTGCCATTATTATGCTCACAAACTAAAAAGTATGCATTTCAATAGCAATGAGTTGTCAACATGATTTGAATTATGCTGGCCGTAACGATCGCATGATGGGTCCTTCCTACCGACCGTAACGCAGCACGCAGTCCATACCAGCGTATGTAGCGAGCGTGCATATAAACAATCTCTTCCTACCGTTCAGCAGTGAAACATGCATACTTTCTGTACGTACGGGCGGTGCCGGCTGGGGTGGAGTGGAGGCTGATTGTGACCTCATTTGACCCTGAAGACATTGACCTGGGGTCATGAAATGTATACTGCAAGTTTACTACAGCTGTAATCCTCCAAATTGTGCTTCTAGTTTCAGATCGTGGGTGCCCAAACTCCCCCTGGTGAACATTATGTGAGAGGCATGTTGACCGGGTATCTTCTGCACTTCCTACGGTAGCGTTGCTTGCAGTCAAAATGTAATGGAATGTGGTGCATACAGAACCAAGCTGTTGAAATAAACAACTTGAACTGGATATGGATGCAATGTTTCCTTCCAGAGACAAAGTTCCACGATGACAATTCCAAATGGTCCAATTGGACATTCATTGCATGAGTGGGCTTTAATTAAGTATTTGCCTCTTTCCTTTCATGGGCAAATATTATTACATAAAGCAACTCATATGATAGTGTAAAGTAATCTAAAGTGCAACATTAACCAATGGCCCTGACCTCCAACGATTGTGTGATCGGGTTAAAAACGTGACGGCGCCGAGATTCGAACCCACCACCGCCTGTATGGAAAGCGGACGCCTTAATCAATTGTGCCAATCATAGGCATGGCATGGGCAGAGTACACAATGTAGAGCATGCTGACTGAGATTTATATTTCCTCGACGATCTCCGATGAAGTGTCGCATATTCTTTACATACCACCTTTAAATTATGTTCATCAACATTGCATTCAAACATGTTTTATCAAAATCTGATTAACTCACTAATATGCAAACCTATTTTTTAGATTGAAGGGACAAATCTGCCCTCGAACATCTGATGATGCATACCGATCAAACAGATGATCTGATGATCAAATCTGTGCTGATGCTGATCAGATCTGTGCTGATGCTCAAACAGCACCATTCAATCGCTGAATGAGGAAAAGTGAAAGGTTTATTTACTGGAGAGCACTACTAGATGACAGAAATCCAGGAACATAATATTTTCCAACTCTGATCATGATCAGGTATTCAGCTGTCACATTTCACAGATTGGGTTGTGGGAATACAATTGGATACAAGCTTATTTATAACTCAAGGTGTAGCATTGTTTAAGGACATTCATTACCAAACCCAAATTGATGGGCCGGAAGCATAGGTATTTAGGTACCTACCAAAAGTCCACACGACCTGCCTACCACAATTACCAACCTGTAGGCATTTAGGTAAATAGGAATCTCAGTCCAATACACAACAGAATCACGAAACTGCCCTCATCATCCAGGGAGGACAACCCACACAAAATTGGCGCATTTCCGCCGGGTACGTATTAGTTTCGCAAGCTGGCAACCGCTGCTTTAAAATTTGTGACGTACACGCAGGATAATTTTGTGGATAAAATAGTTCTTCACATGCATTGACCTCGTAATTGACAAATATAATTGATTTTGTTCAGAAGTAAGTTCATGTTGATTGGTGTGAAGGAACATTCACTCCAGGTTGAGCCATAAACGATGCTTCATTCGAAATATATTACGTCACAGCACTCAATTGTTGCCAATACAATCGATACCACCAAGGCTATAGAACACCAGGTAGAACGCTCCGCTTCCCAAAAAGCAACACATCCTCGAAAAGGTTTCGTAGGTATATTTACTAAGAGGGGAAGTGAGTTTAGTAGGAATATTTACTAAACTTCCGGAAGTTTAGTAGGAATTTTTACTAAAGTTGCTTATCAAAAAGGGAGACGCTTGAGAGGACCATCAATTCTATAAACCTGAGCTGACCAATCAGCGTTTGACGACCTCCACCGATCGTGGCAATAGTAAAGGCTGTAAGGAAATCTTGTGGAAGCTATTATTCATATGTTATTCCAATTTTTTCGTGCTAATTTTCTACAAATACATTCTTGCTACTTTAATCTTGATCTTTAATACTACTTTATCACAATGTCGCCGCTGACAGGGAAACCAAGAAGGGCCCTTGTGGCTCATAGTTGTGTGGAGTGGCTGAACGCACACTCCACACTGTCTCGATGGCATGTTGCCAGAAACTTGTGCGTGTAGAATACGGCTTGTATTTTCAGAGAAGATCCAAGTGAGAGAGAGAGAACAGTTTGCATGACACGTTGTACACCGTAACAGACGACGTGTCCGAGTGCGGTTCGGCAGCAGCGGCCCGTACGCACGCGCAATGATCTCAGCGAGGTCACGGGCGATACTGGCAAGCGGCCAGTTCTCTGCGCAGGCGCATAGCTTCGGCCCGCTACAGTTGCACTGATCTTTATCGTTATGTCTTTATGAAACAAATTTGGTATTTGTGTGAATATCACCGGTTTCGCCGCACTAAAGACAAAATATGTTGTTTACCATTGTCACGACCGACGGAGGTCGTCAAACGCTGATTGGTCGGCTCAAGCGTCTCCCTTTTTTATTGGACTACAATGCTGGAGCGCACCCCTGGATACCACCCACCAAAGCGATATCCTAGCTATTTGTTTACATGGCAGAAACACGTGCGCCTCTGTGCACCACAGCTGGTGGTCCAGGTGTGGAAATGTGGGTCGCCTAGGTACCTACCTGGGCACTGGCGGATCAGGAAAACAGGGTTTTGGCCGGCTTGGGGGCATTAAAAAAAATCAAACACTTCTGATTTGGACAGTAATACCTGTGATATGGGTCTGTTTAGGACATGTTTCTAATGAAATGTTTGTAAATTTCGAGAGAATGCCATTTCAGTGCAAACATGTGGGAAGATGGCATTTTGGGTGCAGGCATGGCCTGTTGGCCCAGATTTCTCATTGTTTATAGGTAGGTTTAGACATAAAGACATAAAAGATCAGTGCAACTATGAGCCACAAGGGCCCTTCTTGGTTGCACTCTGTGCACTGAACCAGTTGTCCATCAAATGTGTTGATCAACTCTCCCTGGAATACAGAAAAACAAGCCCCCATTCTTATAATGATTGTCTATGCTGTTCTTAAAGATATTCAGTGTGTTGCTACTGACAATGGTTTCTGGCAGCTGGTTCCAGTGTTCTACTACCCTGTTGGTGAAGAAGGACTGTCTTAACCTTGTCCTGCTGTGATTAACTTTAATTTTGAATTGATGACCTCTAATTGCATCATTTCTGTTAAATTCAAACAGTTCCCTGAGATAACCCTGTTCCTGACCATGAACAAATTTAAAGACCTCGATGAGATCTCCTCTCAGCCTTCTATATCTAAGTGAAAACATATTCAATTTCTTCAATCTTTCCTCATATGCCAGGTTGCCCATACCATTCACCATTTTTGTTGCCCTCTTTTGTACTCTCTCTAAAAGCCAACAATCTTTTTCATAGCTAGGGAACCAAGCTTGGACACAATATTCCAGATGTGGCCTGACATATGCACAATAAAGCTTCCTGATGACTTCCTCACTTTTGTATGGTACATTCCTATTTATTGCCCCAAGCATTCTTAGTGCCTTCTTCCTGGCACTATTTCTATTACCTACATTCAAAAGTTACCTTGCTCTGCTCCTACCTACCCATTAAATTACATTAATATTTTTACTCTTGGCTTTTCTTTCTCTGAAGTGCCCACAAATCTTCATGCCTAATTTGGTATTATTGTGCTTTAATGTCATCATAAGTCATGTTTTACACATTTTATCTCTAGAAAGCAACCAAATGGGTTGAGCTTGGTTAGGCTAGGCCACTAGGTTTTTTTTATGGTGGAATATTTTTGAAAAATTCTAAAAAGGAAACTGCTTTTCTTGAAAAGCAGACAATGTTAGATTAGTCATAAAATCATCAAGCATTCAGACTTAAGAGCCACAGAGGCCCATCTGGGTTAAGCCTGCAAAGGGAAGACAATAGGTATAAGCCTGGACAAAAAAGGTGCTCAGTGTCGGGACTGACCTGATCTACACGTGCACCTGGACCTGGACGAGGCCTTCCGGAAATCCAAGGCGGCTATCATCAGGAAGATCGAAGAGGGAGTCGAGATATTCGACCCTAGCCGCCGGACTTGCATCAGCCCGGACTGGTCCACCACTGGCGTGGGGTACTGGCTCCACCAGAAGCATTGCGATTGTGCCTCGCTGACCCCCGGTTGCTGTCGCAATGGATGGCGAGCGACGCTGGCCAGCTCACGCTTCCTGAGAGACGCGGAAAAGCGCTACGCTCCAGTCGAAGGAGAGGCCCTCGTGGTGGCTTGGGCCCTGGAAGACAGTCGTTTCTTCACGGTGGGCTGCCGTGACTTGATCATCGCGAGCGACCACAAGCCGCTAGTGAAGATTCTCGGAGACCGGGCACTTGACGACATCCCAAACCCAAGGCTTTTCCGATTGAAGCAACGGACGCTGATGTGCAGGTACCAGATCATACACGTGCCCGGCAAGGATATCCCGGCGGCGGACGCAGCATCAAGATACCCATCAGCCACGACCCAGTTCGACAGCAGGACCAGCCGAGAGGCCCTGGCCGCCTTCCGCGTCTGTGCGGACGCCGACGCCGACCTGGAGATTACCGTCGTCGCTGCGGCGAAATCCTCCACGGGCGCGCTCGGGGCGGTAACATGGGAGCGTGTTAAAGAGAGCACACACAGGGATGGTGTCCTCCAGCAGCTCACCCAGCTTATCCAATCCGGGTTTCTACCATCTCGCGACAACGTACCTGAAGCTCTTCAGCCGTACTGGCAGTACCGGGACAGGCTGTCGACGGTAACGAGGTCATCATGATGGATAACATCATGATGGAGTCCTGGTGCCACAAACTCTACACAACGAGGTGCTGCGCGCGCTCCACGCGGCACACCAGGGCGTGAGCAAGATGGTGCGTAGGGCGCAGGGAGTAGTCTTCTGGCCGGGCATCTCCAAGGACATAGAGAGCGTGCGCTCCACATGCCACGACTGCTGGAGAATGTTGCCCACCCAGCCGCACATGCCGCCGGTTCGGCTACCTGTACCCACGAGACCCTTCCAGGCCATAGCCGCTGACTTCTGTGTGTTGCGCGGCATCAGATACTTGGTCGTGGTGGACCGCTTCAGCGGCTGGCCACACATCGTCGCCTCTCTGTCCAGCAGGGCCATAATAAACTACTTCGCGACCTTCGGCGTGCCTGAGGAGCTGAACACGGACGGTGGGCCCGAGTTCACCGCGAAGGAGACGGTCGCCCTCCTGCAGCGCTGGGGCGTGCGACATCGCTTGTCATCCGCTTACCACCTGCAATCAAACGGGAGAGCGGTGGTTGCCATCAAGTCTTGGAAACGCCTCCTGACGACGCACATGGAGGAATCGACACGGAAGCTGTGGCGGTCGGCTTGTTGCAGTTTCGCAACACTCCAAATCTCGAGACCGGCATGTCACCAGCGCAAATCATCTTCGGCAGGAATCTGCGTGACCTGCTCGTCGCACCGAAGACGCAGGTGTTCACCAGCACCGCGGTCCATCCCGTCTGGCGCGAGACGTGGGTGCGCCAAGAAGAGGCGCTCAGACTGAGGTTCGCCAAGCAGGCGGACGACCTCGGACACCACGCGCATCCGCTAGCACCGCTGATGCCAGGCGCCACAGTGCTGCTGCAAAACCAGACGGGCGCTTACTCCAAGCGCTGGGATAGAACCGGCGTAGTAGTGGAGGCCAAACCTCACGACCAGTATCTCATCAAGGTACACGGTTCGGGGCGAGTGACTGCGTAACAGGCGGTACCTCAGACCCATCCAAAGTCTGGCCCGCACCGACCGCTATCAGCCTCTCTCACAGCTGCCGCAGGCCGCCCAGTGGACGGGCCCCAACCCCGGTGCCGACGGTCTGCCTGCGCCCGACCACGAGCAGACCATCACACCCGCGACGCCTGCTGCCGCGCGACGGTGCGCGTCACCCGCAGACGTGACGCCCAGGACGGCACTGACACACGAGATGCGCCCGCCACGCCGCCCACAGCCGCCAACGTTCCATCACCTCGACTGCGTCCGCACCGGGAGCCTCCGTCAATACAGCATCCTAAATTACAAAGAAACTATTCACAAACATCCTACACACCTACCAATGCCTATCTAGCTCTATTCACTGGACCCTGTGTAAAAGACAAAAAGACATAGAGACATACAAGATCAGTGCAACTATGAGCCACAAGGGCCCTTCTTGGTTGCACTCTGTACACTGAACCAGTTTTCCACCAAATGCGCCAATCAACTCTACCTGGAATACAGAAAAACAAGCCCCCTATTCTTATAATGATTGTCTATGCTGTTTTTAAAGATGTTCAATGTGTTGCTACTGACAATAGTTTCTGGCAGCTGGTTCCAGTGTTCTACTACCCTGTTGGTGAAGAAAGACTGTCTTAACCTTGTCCTGCTGTGATTAACTTTAATTTTGAATTGATGACCTGTAATTGCATCATTTCTGTTAAATTCAAACAGTTCCCTGAGATAACCCTGTTCCTGACCATGAACAAATTTAAAGACCTCGATGAGATCTCCTCTCAGCCTTCTATATCTAAGTGAAAACATATCAGTTTCTTCAATCTTTCCTCATATGCCAGGTTGCCTATGCCATTCACTATTTTCGTTGCCCTCTTTTGTACTCTCTCTAAAAGCCAACAATCTTTTTCATAACAAGGGGACCAAGCTTGGACACAGTATTCCAAATATGGCCTGACATATGCACAGTAAAGCTTCCTGATGACTTCCTCACTTTGGTATGATACATTCCTATTTATTGCCCCAAGCATTCTTAGTGCCTTCTTCCTGGCTTCTTTGGTCTGTTCTGATGCTCCCACCTTTGTGTTCAAAATAACACCTAAGTCCTTCTCCCGCTGAGTCACAGATAGTACTTGGCCATCCATCAAGTACAGAGCCTTGATATGCTGCCTACCTACATGCATGATTTTGCACTTATGAAAATTAAATTTCATTTGCCATTTTTCAGACCACTTCACAAGCTCGTCTAAGTCTTTCTGCAGCAAGACCTGCTCATCGTGCCCTGTTATTGCCCTAAAGACCTTCAAATCATCTGCAAATTTCAAAACCCTACTGCTTAGGCCACTTTCAATGTTATTTACAAACACAATGAACAATAGTGGTCCCAGTACTGACCCCTGGGGGACTCCACTAAGAACATTTTGCCATGATGACTTCGTACCATTTAGCATCACTCTGCTATCTATCTGAAAGCCACAACTCTATCCATTTTAGGATGTTACCTGCAATACCATGGACCTGAAGCTGCATCATTAACCATTTATGAGGTACCTTGTCAAAGGCTTTGCTAAAGTCAAGATAGGCTACATCAACCTGATTTCCCGGATCAAATTGTTCTGTAGCAAAATTAAAAAAGTCCAAGAGATTTGTGAGACACGATTGCCCTTTTCTAAACCCATGTTGAGTATCTTGAATCAATCTTTTTCCTTCCAGAAAACTAACTATTATATCCTTGATAATTGATTCAAGTACCTTGCAGACTAGGGATGTGAGGCTTACTGGCCTATAGTTTTCAACTTTCCCCTCTTTCTCCTTTCTTGAAAATAGGAACTACATTTGCCCTTTTCCAATCTGTTGGAATTTCATTTTGTGAAACTGATCTACAAAATATTATACTAAGTGGAATTGCCAGTTCCTTTTCAGCTTCCCGCAATACCCTAGCATAAATTCCATCAGGTCCTGCTGCCTTGTTTGGCTTTATTTTCCTGATATAATTCAAAACAACATCACTATCAATGAAATCAACATCATGTAACTGATCACCTGTCACTGAGCTGTGGTTCACAGTTGGCAGATTAGTCACATCCTCCAATGTAAACACTGATTTGAACTGCTTGCTCAGTTCCTCAACCATCTCACCATCCTCACTCAACATAATCCCATTTACTTCCAGTGGACCAATGGTGGTTGAAACTTTACTTAGCTTGTAGAAACTAAAGAACTTTTTACTGTCCCCATTACAGTTCCTAGCCAAATCCAATTCTTTTGCTTGCTTTGCTGCTCTGGTTTTCTGCTTCACAGCATCTCTAGCTTTTTGATACAACCTTAGATTTACTGTATTTGAAGCTTCCTTAAATACTCTAAATGCATCTTTCTTAGCCTTAATTGCTTTTGTCAAATCTGGTGTAAGCCATGGTGGCTTTCCTACCCTTCTTTTGTGCCTTTGCTTTTGGGGGACATGTATAATCTGAATTTCCTTCAAGTAAGATTTGAACTTTTCCCACATTTCACAGGCATTTAAATCGGAGAATTCTTCTTCCCATTTTATGGCACTTAAAGCTGATCTCATGCAGTCAAAGTCTGCCCTGTTAAAATTTGGAACCTTTGCCAAATTATCCTTAATTGTCCTTGCTACGTGTGCCTTGAATCTCACTATGTTATGGTCACTTCTTCCCAGAGTTTCTCCTACAGTCAAGTCTTGAACTAAATCACTTAAATCCGAGAATACAAGGTCCAAGAATGAGCCCTGCCTAGTTGGTTCTGTTACAAACTGGTGTAAGAACAGGTCCTCTTCAAGGCATGTCCAAAACATTTTACATGCTGGGGAGCCAACACCAACATTTTCATATCCTTTTAGATTAAAGTCACCAAGAATAAGGCATTTCCTCTGAAAGTTTCTACTGATTTCCTGACAAATCACCTTATCGAGCTCGAGTTGCTGAGAATGTGGCAAGGTTCCTGATCGGTACAAAGCTCCTATTCTCAGTTTATTGCTGTTGCCTTTTCCCACAGCAACATCAAGCCAAATGGACTCCACAGACACATTTTTTACCCCATCTGTTACTTTTTGAGAACTGAATAAGCTATTCACATAGAGCATTACACCACCCCCTTTCACTGCTGGACCCCTATTGCATGAAAACATATTGTATCCCTGGATCTCATAGTCCTGCAAGTTATCCCCAAAATACCCCTCACTGACCCATGCCTCAGTAATGCAAACAAAATCTGGTTCCTCCTCAGCAACATAGCACTTGAACTCATCAAATTTGGATCGAATACTCTGAGCATTAAGCATCATACACTTAAGAAAAGTTCCATAACCATCTTTGGTTTTTACATGTTGAGTAGCTCTATCATCTCTGGATGAGCCACCACTCTGCCCCCTTGATCTACTGCCATCCCTATTTGCTGACTGTGAGGTTCTATTGCCTATGCTGTCACTATTGGCATATCCATGAGATGGTAATGCCACTTCTTCCCTCCCCACCCCATTATCTAGTTTCCCTGAAGGACATGCTCATATACCTTACTTAACACTTGCACCCCCTTCTCGGAGAAGTGCAGGCCGTCCCTCTGATAAAGGTCCCATGAGCCATAAAACCTGCACCACTTGTCAACAAAGGTCAAACCTAACTCATTGCAGAGCTTACCTACCCTGGCATTGGCTGCCAGTGCCTTAGAGCTCCACTCAGGGGAGACTCCAGCCCTGGGCAGAATAGCCTTCACAATAAATCTGCTTTCGCTTTGCTTCAGGGTGGCCAGAAGGGCCCTGTAGTCCTGCAGCAGCTCCTCACTCCTAGCAGGACCTATGTTATTCACTCCTACCTGCACTACAACTGCACTAAACTGGTTCTCACTTGTGGCCTGTGTCACCACTGGGACCAGGTCTTTGACCTTGGCACCAGGCCTGGTGATGCACCTCCTGCCTCTACGACCTTTGCAGAATACCCTATATAAATGCTGCACACGAGAGTCTCCTACAACTAGCACTTTCTCCTTGCTGCTATCCTTGCTGCTATCCTGGGGGCAGTCCTCCAATGCCTGAAAACTATTTGATGTTGCTATGCCTGCCTGTTGAGCTGCTTGGCTAGGTTTCCTTCCACTCCTACCACCTGCCACCTGCCATTCACTGCCCCCTTTCTTAGGCTCATGCCTCCAAATCCTCCACCCCCTGACTTTAAACCACTGCCCCTGTGAGCTACAACTAGAAATCTTCTGTTCACTAGGAGCATTTCTCTCTATAGATATCTCTGCCACCTCCACAGCAGGGAAGCCTCAGTTACCTGGTGGCCAGCGACCACCTGGGCATAGGATACCCCAGCTACAGACTGACCCCTACATGTTTCCTTTTCTTGGCAAACATGTAACACACACAATGCCAGGGTTAACAGGGTCTGCACATTGTACACCTACTAGCATAAATCCCACCCAATGCACAACTAATGAAAACTCCAAAACAAGATTCTCGAACCTAAAAAAGCTTTCCATCCTATTTTAAAATACATCCAATGAGAGACTCCCCACAACATGAGCCCAATGTTAGGATGTGTTGTGTTGAGTTAGGTTGATTAATTTTGAAAGTGGAAAAATAATATTTTTTTATCCAAGCAAAGGTCAGGTTAGGCTGCTGCATTTTTATTTCATTTTTTTACTACTTTTTATTCTATGTTATCTAACTCAATCCCATGTTTTGTGTTATTTTGCTTACCAACTGAAAAATATGCAATTGCACAGGAATTGAGTGGTCCCATCATCTTTGTCATATTGATGAACATTGCATTGCAATGATAAATTGCAGAAATCATAAAACACCTTAAAGCACAAATTTACCACAAATTCCTTTGCTTCCATTTCTTCCAAGTTGTGATCAAATACAACCATCACAATATTCAAAATAGACCCTGAAGTGGAAATTGCACACCGTGGTGAGAACCAGAATGATAGATTGGTGGTGTCCCATGGGCAACACCAGCCTATAAGTACCTAACTATCTGCATACTTTACTACCTACCTACTTTCCTACCTACCTAGGTACCTACCTATGTAAATAATTATGGGTGCTGTAATGACCAATGAAATTGATGCCCCCTAAGCTCAAATAACCAACCAATTACCTATAAAAAAATTTTGTTCAACTAATGGAAAACAGGACAATTTGTGATGCATATTTGATGTCAAGCAGAACTATGAATAGACATACCTAGTAAGTTGTTATGGCTATTTTGTTACTAAGCACATATTTCCAATTAGGTACTGATGTCAGTAACAATGTAAGTACTTGCTATTCAGAGCACATAATCCTTGGTTGCTGAAAGACCCAAATAAGCTTTGTTTTCCCATCACTGCCTATGGCCATGTCTGGCCAGGTCACCAGACCTACCAAAAGTCAGCACCAGAGCCAACACAATCACTAAGCTCCCCACAAGCAGGGAAATTGGTGGGCCTAATGACCATACCAAGCTGTGTGGAAGCACCAGAGCCAACAACACATCAGATGCACCCCAACAGGCAGGAGCAGTGGTTAGCATAGACACAGACCAGGTGAGACAGCACCAGAACTATACACCAGCACCATAGCACCCCCCCCCACACACACACATAGGCATGACCAGTGTTTGACCTGTTGGTCAGACACAGCTGCAGGGCGCTGTATAACCTAGGCAGTTGATGCGCCCCTAAACCCCCAATAACAACAGACACAGCTGCAAGGGAGTGTCAGATTCAAAACACATCAGAACCTGACCTCAAACAGGCAGGACCAGCAGTTGCCTTTGTCACTGCTCACCAGACCAAGTTTTATGGCAGCACCAGAGCCAGCACACCATTATTATAGCCCTCTGACCCCTCCCATTGGGTGGATGGCTATCATGTGAGTATGGATCTCACCATGTGAGATGAGGCCCACCCTCATAAGCATGATCAGTAGCTGGGTACTGGCCAGACCTAGCTGTGAGGCAGCACCAAGCCCAATACAACAGCACCAGACCCCCTCACCCCAAACAGCAAAACCAGTGTATCAGATTACCAACCCCACCTGGGAGGCAGCACCAGAGCCGCCACACTATGACTGACTCATGGTGCCATCAAGTTGCATGCAGATGATCCTCATTCATCTCATCCTCACCTCATTCATGTGTGGTGCATGTATTTTGTTGGCTCACAATCCTGGAGATGACCTGATACTGCATGTTAGCCACCAGCCATTAATGGTACAGCTGGTCCCACATTTGCACCAACCAGGCACTTAGGGGGTGGGGGAGATTATTTGTTCATCCATATCACAACCTTTGGGTGGAGCAATTGTTTACACATTCCACCATCATGTTTCGTTCTTATGAATCTGATAATTGCATCGAATAATTAAGGAACAGACAAACTTGAAGAAGAATCTCCATGAAGCTTAGTCATATAATGGATCCTAGTTAAGTCCAATATTGCTTTGGGCGTTCATATTCGTTGTTTCAAGCACACTTATGACGTTGAATGGTTTGTCTGGATATTTGCGACAAATTGTGAGTATTGTTTTTCTAACAATGGAAAGTAGCAGTCATGTTGTGCTGTAAGTCATTTTGCACCATAGCGGTAACCATACACGTTAATACTGAAGCACGCTTTCATTACTAGGGGTAATTTTGTTTTCTGTTAGGAAGATAGTTCACTCTGCCTGACATCTGGTTATGCCATTTTTACACTGACAAGGTCAAGAAGCTCCATCTTACTTTTTCTATTGCCACGTGGTCAGCATGCTAATGGGAAGGTTGTCTGTTGCTGATCGCCCGCTGACTGGATGGGATGCTAAATGTCACAATGTCAGCCACAATAACAACTTCTAGTTGCCCAGTGATGCCTGCTTACTGAGGAGCCGGGGTAAACCAGAATTGAAACGTTTAGTGTCATGAATGAACCAGATGAACCAGACCTCAAGCATGATATTCTATGAGTAACCCTGGTTGGATAATGCAATATGATGGGTGCTGTAACTGCATCACCAAAGTCGGTTGGTAACACCGAACATACCTCAATATGCAGCACTGTGCACGTCCGGCAACGCCAGACTTATTTTCAGTTGTATCATGAGGTATACTTTGCAAAATTTGTGTCAAACTAGGCAATGCACCTGTGCCGAAATGTGATCCATCCATCCAGCTGTTTTGTTTCGTAGTTGTGCTGCGTGGAGGCCCGAAGAGGATAGTACGTGGTATGTTAATTAGAAGCAATAGCAGACTTCTTATCGTTGCAGACAACTTGAATGATCAACCGGGTCCAAGCTTCACGTTTTCGTCCGACCCAGCCCCATAGCTGACGGTCGCCCGTAGCCGACCCCATGGACGGGGACGTCCCATCGGCGTCACCTCCGGCGGCGCTGCAGTCGGACGGCACTTCAGTACCGGCAGGCAACGACTCGCAGGTGGCGCCACCAGCGGCCGGCGGCGGCCACGGCGTTCCCGACGACGACTGCTATTTCGCCAGCTATGAGGACATAGAGGTGAGCAGGTGCAACCCTGACCACCGGCGATCGGCCTTAGTTGGCGCCATTGGTGCGCCGGCCGGTCCCGGCGGCGCATTGGACACGGCTCGATCTTCACCAGCCGCGGTGGGCACTTGGAAGTTGATATAGTTGGGTTGAAACACATCGTCAACCACCTCGGCGGGCCGTGTTAATGAAGCCACCTGCGGCTGTTTACGACCGATTGGTGGGCTTGTTCGCCTTTCATCGGATAAGTTTGCATGTATCGATCACGCTCTAACAGTGACGCTGCTACACTGCAGCCTGGCCCTGTTGGAGGAACTTGTTTGGTGGACCAATGCGCTGCTGCGATCTGTGATGTGATGTGATGGCTGGTAATGTACAGTTTCGCTATCGCATGCGTGGTGGTCGTGTCTTGCACCACCATGTATTGATATTGATCGTGCTCTTTTACTCTCGGAATTGTTATATAAAATGCTCAGTTTTGGTTTCCTATTTCTTTTCAAACGAACGTGCTCCGCCGACATACCAAAACTTCATCGATCTTCATTGTGGAATACCCGGAAATGTTCTGGTTGTGCCCAAGTGATGTCGAATGTCAATCAATGTTTACAGTTACACCCATGAGTAAATACAGTCATTTGCCCATAGAGGGATGGAGATGACATTTGCGTGATATTGACAGGTACATCGGCTGATGGTATGCGACAAACCGCGCACCGAGGCCTATCGTGATGCCATCCTGGCCAACCCGGATTTATTCCGCGACAAACTAGTCATGGACATTGGGGCTGGGACAGGTGAGTTCGGGGGCGCACGTGGGTGGGGTGGTGCAGACGTAGCTGCCGAACAGAGCATGGCAAGGATAGGAGACAAGAGGTCGTGCTGCATGTTTTCGGGCATTTCTCGTAAGTATTCCCTGTTGAACAACTTCCGATTTCGTCGATGGAGAACTCAAGAAGTGTTAATTGCGCATCAGTGATGTGCCACATCACCGTAAAAGGCTTCTGTCATGCCCAAGTTAGAGATAAAGACGTAAAGACGTAAAATATCAGTGCAACTATGAGCCACAAGGACCCTTCTTGGTTGCACTCTGGACACTGAACCAGTTGCCCACCAAATCCGTCGATCAGCCCTCCCTGGAATACCTTAACCTTGTCCTGCTGTGATTAACTTTAATTTTGAATTGATGACCTCTAATTGCATCATTTCTGTTGAATTCAAACATTTCCCTGAAATATCCCTGTTCCTGATCATGAACAAATTTAAAGACCTCGATGAGATCTCCTCTCAGCCTTCTATATCTAGGTGAAAACATATTCAATTTCTTCAATCTTTTCTCATATGCCAGATTGCCTATACCATTAACCATTTTTGTTGCCCTCTTTTGTACCCTCACTAAAAGCCAGCAATCTTTTTCATAACTAGGGCACAGTATTCCATCAGGGCACCAAGCTTGGACACAGTATTCCAAATGTGGCCTGACATATGCACAGTAAAGCTTCCTGATGACTTCCTCACTTTGGTATGATACATTCCTATTTATTTCCCCAAGCATTTTCAGTGCCTTCTTCCTAGCTTATTTGGTCTGTTCTGATGCCCCCAATTTTGTGTTCAAAATAACACCTGAGTCCTTTTCCTGCTGAGTCACAGATAGTACTTGGCCACCCATCAAGTATGGAGCCTTCATATGCTGCCTACCTACATGCATGATTTTGCACTTATCAAAATTAAATTTCATTTTCCATTTTTCGGACCACTTCACGAGCTCGTCTAAGTCTTTCTGCAGCGAGACCTGCTCATTGAGTCCTCATTCAAAATAAACCCATCATACGTACTTGTGATGTGGTGTGTTGTGCTGTAAATTTATCTGTGGAGGCCCCCCAAAATCTGAGGTCGCCAGAGAACATGACCTACTTTACTCGTGATTCGTCATCGTGCCCCTCTCGATCTTCCACTGTGCCCCTATTTAGAATTAACGTTTCCGTGGTGTTGGCAGTGTAGGCAGCAATTGTTGTGTTCTTAGTGACAGATTGTTTTCAGTATGGAGCTTTGATGGACAATGGACGCCATTTGATGATACATTTTTAGTACGCATATCGTCAGGATAAATGTCGCTGCAAATTTTGAATGGAAAATAACTTTCCTGATACAGTTTAGTATGTGCTGGTTCCAAAGACAAATCAACTTATAGGACCATTTTATTGTCCATACAAGCCCAAGTACATGACATAGAGCTACTTCCACGTATGTACAATTAATAATTTAGTTTTCATGTTCATTTGACTGGACCCTCAAAAGGGCACTGTTTGTGTTTCCTCTGACTCCAGAGCTGGTAATGACCAACCGAACTGTCTATCATCCACGCGAATGCTAGGTGCTCCGTGTGTTTTTGCCAGATGGTATGGTCGTAGGTTTGTTATAATGCAATGATGGCATCAATAAGAAGTTACACAATTGAAGCCAAATCAATTATCTAAAAAGAGCATGAGTTCATCGGTAACTTAGATGCTTTTCGGGCATGCATATCCCTGCATTATCTGAGTACGGTGACATTTAGCTTCACATTTGCTGTTTTATTAGTTCATACCAAACTTCTCAAATCGTCCGACCTATTAAAAAAGTTCTGACGGTTTTAATTGCCCAAATTTCGTCAGTTATGTCGGAAGCTTCGTGTGTTACTTGCAGCAGAAGCGGGCATGAACGTTAAAGGTGAGGTACATGTAAGTTCGTTTCTATGACGAGGAAACCGATCTACCCGTAAGTAGTCACATGATGTTCCTGCCAAAAATGCCGGCGTGGTGAAATATCATCCACCAATTTTTTAGCAAACATTTTGTCGATTTTCATTAGAAAACTGGACGGCCAAGTGAATAAGTCAATTGGCACTTTTTGGGTGGTCCCATTCTGACCATAGGTATTAAGGATCAGCCTGCAAGATAAATTCGCACATTGTTGAGATTTGGTGGTGGTGACTGGACATTCTTGCTTGTCACATTTCATTAACGTTATGTACCGAGGATACTTTTGACCGTTTTGTTTCTCTCCTGCTGTATGAATTGTCAGTTATCGGAATGAGAACATTGAGAACTAAAGGACTTCCAAGCAGATCACTGGGTGGGAATTTCCCACCCAGCCGTGCCCATTTTGCCGTGCCCTTCTCATCTGTCCCACTGTTATTGATAAGGGTGTCCATTTTGCCGTGCCCTTAACATCTGTCCCATTGTTCTTGGTAGAAGTGCCCACTTTGCTCAGTATTCGTGTGATTTTTACACATTTGCCTACCCGCTGATTATTCACGGAACTGCTTCCAAACTGTTATCGATGGTCATTCCGAGTTATTTATGAGACGGATGGAACTTAAAGTATCATTAATGACCACCTTTCATCAGTTTTGCTGAGCTAGTATGCAAAAGTATATATAAGAGAAATATACTGTCAGTATTAATGTTCGATTGCATTGCATTTTGTATTGCTGCACTCAAACGTGTACAACTAATATTTCGTCCACTAATTTTCTGATTCTGAGTTTACCAACGTCAACTTCATTACGGCATTGGAGCTCTACTGATGGGAAAATATGACGTCGGTCCTGCTTGAATGTATGTGATCAGCAGCCGTGCTGGAGCACCGTTGGAATGAGCACCAGTCCACAGGCGGTCTCCACTTATTGCGCGCGCCAGCGTCAGAACACCTCTAAGCGCCAAATGGAATGGGGTGAAGCGCTCGACCGATCAATAGAACTGAAAGCGCTTTGCAAGGGCGGTCGCTGACTGCAGTGCGGCTTTGTCTTTGAGAACCTGGCGCGGTGAATGAGTCGACACCTCCTCAGGTTATCGGGATGTCAAGTTGTGCAATACCCCTCCCACCCTACCTCGGTTTTCAAATGGAAGAAGGGGAACTAATCCCCCCTCCCGATTTTACAAGCGAGACATGAGAATGAGAGACAACACAACTACGTATAATTTGTAGCTGTTTTATTGCGTATACCGAAAATGTCGATGCAGCAAATAGTTGCCACGTAATGGTCAAAATCCAGACCCGTCCCCAAGTTAGAACAATTAACTGCATTACAAAAAATCGAACCCTGTGACTGTCCAACTTTTAGTTTCAAGCACTCCACTTTCGTATCCTTTGCGGATGCACCGAATTAACGTCGACAACCGTACACACTTAGTGACAGCCCTGCCAACTGTGGGAATAATAGCGTCGGACGTATGGAGTGACATGGGGTCGGCAGGACGGTACATGGCGCCGCATTATAGCCGATCAAATTATGTGACTGTGCAATTGTTGTGCCAAATAGTTCACGTTAAGATCAGTAAAATATTATCAGCTGCCAGTAATCGTGTTAGCCGCTGACACCAAAACTACATTTGTGTAGATAATCACTTCAATAATCAGCCACGGACAATAAAGTACTTACTGAAAACGTGACTGTTGTAAGGAGATCATAACGTCATAACATAACTTAAACAAGGAGACCTTTACATGTTCAGTTTAAGCTTGACGCATTGAAGAATACCGACTGCATCACAGGCGCTGGTTAATTGAATTAAACGTGAAGGCTGCGTATTATGAAAGGAATCGTTTATAAATCAAGGCTTTGCTGCTTAGATGTATTAAGCCCTAGATAACCGTGATGAAAATGAAAACCGTAATGAAAATTCACCGTAATGAAAAGCCACACATGGGACTAGTCCCATGTGTGGCTTTTCATTACGGTGAGTAAGCATTGCTAAAGCACAGAAGTTAGGTGATGCAGAAAACACCAGAGCGGTACTACGATACTAAAGTACAGTCGCCCTAAGGTGCGAATGACCACGAACAATTTAAATATAAATCTAGTGTGACAGCAACTACATGACAGAAAGCACATTTTGTTTCAAGCGATATTTAGTATTCATTGCATGCAAGTCGGCAGCAGTGAAGTTGTTCACCAAAGGAGCGCCGCAACAGCACAGGCGCCGTCGGCCTGCCGCCGTGTGTCAGTGCGTGTTGTGCCGTGCGTCGTGTCGGAAGTGTGACGTGCTGTCCAAGCGATACCGGAACGTCGTGTCTTCTCCGGAGTACAGCACTGTGCCGGCCTTCCTGACTGTCATCGAGGTCCTGTGTCCCTGTCGGGTCTCGCGCGCCATCGCCGGACACTGGTGCAGCGGCTCCACTGCTCCATCGTGGTCCCGTCGAAGCTGTCGAATTTAGCCGTCGAATGTCTCCACGTGTGGCAAAATGTACAGGCCAGCTGGTGCCATCGTTTGTCGGCAGTGAGCCAGATGGTCAGACGGTAGTTCCATCTCAAATCCACTTGGTATCGCTTGCGGATCCAATTGAAGGGCATTCGACCATGCCATCAAACCGACAAACTTGAAGGCATTATTGAGTCCTAAAAAAGTAGCAACATCGTTTGGAGACGACCTTGTACTGCATTTATTGTGTCAATATATTGAAACTCCGTCAATTTTTTGCAGGGCTCGGGGAGTAGTTATTGCACCCTGGGTCACCTCGGGATATTGGGCCCCGTCTCAAGCCGGTTTAGTCGCTCCCAAATGACTGGTCCTTCCCAAGCACGACGGCTGGAACCGAGAGGTGGCTGATAGTGTCCTTCCCAAGCACGACGGCTGGAACCGAGAGGTGGCTGATAGTGTCCTCCCAAGCACGACGGCTGGAACCGAGAGGTGGCTGATAGTGTCCTCCCAAGCACGACGGCTGGAACCGAGAGGTGGCTGATAGTGTCCTCCCAAGCACGACGGCTGGAACCGAGAGGTGGCTGATAGTGTCCTTCCGGGATTTTTTTTTCGTGGTGTACTGAGTCCCAAAGTCGCCATCGGGTGAAGTTAGGAGGGAATCTAGCACATCTCTCTTCGGAGGTAATTACAGGTGAAGCTAGCCTAACTTGTGTAGAAAGAAAATTGTCGAACATAAATATCTTTTGATATAAATGACATAAATGAGAGCTGGATATCTTGCACACGTACCTACATTAGCCATATCTTCCTCCCGTGGATTTTGCTGAAATTGGTCATTGGCCATCAGAACATGGTGAATTGCATCGTTTAAGGATTAAATGGCGAACATGGTGTTGATGTGTTGCAACATATAATTGTCATTTTATAATTTGTGCGCGAGTTGATGTGTACGGTGTTCAATGGGGTAGTGGGCTAAAACAACAGGAATGCCCACTCGACCCATACAGACTAACAACTGAAATGTGACTGCAAGCCACCGGAAGGCTCATCGTCCTCAAAACAACAAAACCACCTCTGAATACCGAGCCATACGTACTAATTTATGGACATGGTATTGCTAAGGGCGTTTCCACAGTTCGTTCGCAACAACCATCATGTGTTGGGGTTAACTGGAAGACGTTTTTGTAGGAATTTGCATTGATTGATCTTTTATTCTAGAAATGCATTATATTGCTACAACGAATGTCATTCGGATCAGCCATATCATGGAGCAGACGTCACATTCGCATATCAGTGAGTGCGACACACGCTACGGAAGGTGGAAATACCTGATAGATAAAGCATGGTACAACGACGTTGGGCTTCGCGGAGTTATTTGGGTGAATGAGGAGTCTAAGCTCTCTAGCTATCATTTATAACTCAATTTGATCTGCTGTACACCCTCAAGCGTAGTGCTTAAGGGCGGGCACTGTTGTGAGGGGCGGGGACGAGAGGGACGACGTTTCACACCTGGATGCAACCGCTATACTTCAACACAGCATTCTTCGCCAACGCACAGGTGCTAGTCGCGGCAATCCTGCAGCATCTTCGGAAAATAGGAAGCCGTCTCTTAGAGCCTGGGCCTGCTGCTTCTGAGAGGAATTGCCGGACCTGCTTATCTTCCTGTCACAGTGCATTGGCGCAATGCGATCACCATGGTCAATGCGCCCTAAAGCCCAAATAACTAACTAACCTGTCACAGTTCCTCCGGCTGGAAGATATCTAGCCTGCTGATAACCAGATTGAAACTTCCTGAAAGATCCTGATTGATGGATTGTGACATGGCGACCTCAGCACTGACGGCCGAAGTTGGCTGTGCGGCCAGCAGAGAGCAGAATAAACCACTGGTGGGCAGCCGCTCGCGAGACAGTGATCAATTAGCCACGATACTGGGCTGGAAGCATCACCAAAAACAAGTTCTGGCTCAGTGATCGTCAAGCTTGCTGCAGGCAAATACCCTGAGGATGGATCGCCAGTAAACAGAATGGTCACTGTAGTCACCATAGCTGGAGAAAGTAAAATACGTTTAAAATACGCAGTATGCGGGGGTCCAATCATTGAGAGGCTATACAATAACAATTATCGTTTGTAACGATAAATTACCTCCCATGTTACTTAGTCACGGTATGCCAAGATAGATCTGACTGACAAAGTCAATTCGGGCCCGTGCTGTATTGTAACAACGTAATTGTAGCGCCAGTGCATAGCGTTAGGGCGAGGAGGACATCATTTCCAATCGGTTATCCCGTCCGCCGGAGTCTTGCCCTGCTGGTAGCAGCGGCTGCACACAACGCGTTCGCATGCTAGACTGTTGTTGAAGGGCCGCAGGCCTCTTCTAGCATCAATGCCTTTGCACAATTGCCCGCCGCACACACGCTGTACTGGCGCGCTTGATCGTACCAGCGTAAAGCTGCTTTGATGCTCCTATTCTTTGGCGTGGTGTAAACAAGTTGTCCGGCTGCCGAAGGTGAAGCACACAGTCATTCCGTAACTGTGCGCTGTAGCGGCAGACATCGTTCTGCGGAGACCACTGGTAAACGTCGGTATCCGGTCTTTGAATATGTGCCACCCACCCCTTGTCGGGGGGACGAGTAGTCTAGGGGTAAGTTGCCTGTCTCACAATCGAAAGATTGTGGGTTCGAGTCTCAACTGTCGCTACTCTTCGCCCGCGGCCAATCGGCGTGAGAGATTGGCGACGCTACACGACTCAACGGCCGACGTGTCGTAAAAACCAACAACCAACCAACCACCCCTTGTCGGACAACCCATTTATCGTCTCACTTGCGCCATTTGTAGCATTACCTGCACGCCATGCTTTTGTTCGCAAAACGTAAAAACCACGTGCATTGCAACGGTTCTCTCATTCTTGTATTCTCCACGTGCTATTTTGACCGGATATTTTGGCGATTAAAGCCATCCTTTGGTGGCAGTGTATTTCTAGGCTGCTTTTCTTCCCTGTCCGACCTATAGCAAATACCCAAACAGTTCAAAATCCGTTTACCAAGTCCTGGGACACCAAGAATGTAGTAGTGCGGACGAATGCAAGTGCACCATTGCAGTAGTGCCCCACCCTCTACCAAGGAACCCATTGTAACCATGATGAACTTGCTATTGAATGCCCTCAAGGTGGCGTATCGTTTCCGATCAATCATTAACGTTTACACGCGTATTTATGCACATTGACTGTTGCCCGGTGTGCAAAGGTGGTGCAGTGGCTCCTGTCAGGCCGCAGTACTCATCAATGTTGGTGGTGAGATGTTTTTGAAGTACATCGCATTCTTTTTTGTTGCTTCACCCGCTCCTAATACATCGAAGACGTATTGTCCTTATCCGCAACGATTGGCAGTGTCAGTACCTGATCGGCTCCACCTACTTTCGATATGTTGTTTAAAAAAACAGAAGGCTCACGATTGCAATATATGTATATATATATATATATATATATATATATATATATATATATATTCATAGGAATTTGCTTTTCGCTTTTCAGCTTTTCGTAACCTTGGGTAGCCTACCCATGGCTGACTCAGCGATGTCTTACATACACCATGTTTCCGTACGTAATTGAATTAACACTATTCGGGTTGAGGTCCCACCCCTGACCACTCGATCGGGGACGAGTGGTCATAAGATGCTCGTCTCACAATCGAAGGTTGTGGGTTGTCCACCTGTCGCTACTCTTCGCCCGCGACCAATCGGCGTGAGAGATTGGCGTTGACTCAATGGTCGACGTGTCGTAAACAATAACCAACCAACTCGAGATCGGGGGAATTCGAAAATCGATGTTTAATTAAATCGAGGGGGGGGGGGGTATTTTCACAAATAAAAATTGGATGCAATATTTTGTTCACACAGTTTTTTGAAATTATGGCAAACATGCCGTTACACATATATTACAACATTTTATTCTGTCCCTGGTAACCGTTTCCGGATCTCGGAGATATTTCCCGTTCCAGAGATACATCAGCTTAAAAAGATCAGTTCCTGGTATGGCATCATATTTTTTTTCGTTACCGTACAGGATAAGCTGCCGATCAGAAGGACGCAAAACTTCCAGAATCATCTTCCGGGCCTAGGATAACCACTTGGACAAAGTTTAAGCAAAATCTGATAGGGTGGGGGAGGCTTAAGCAAAATCGACCAGTTGAGTTGGCATGGCATGACACTATCCCCATAGGTCTTCCTACCCTGGAACAAGATGGGAAAACTGTCCGCTTATGCTGTGTCCCAAGCCGTATCGAGGTGTGCGGCAACGTCGGCAGCACAGAATCACCGCCCACGCAATTATCCACTTTCTGACAGGGACCACGTCTCTAGGATTTCAAGTTACATACTTGCTAAGTGGGAAAGGTGATGGGACACAGAAACCAAAAGACGTATATTCCGGCCATCCACAATAGATTCGTGGCTTTTGCAGCCTGTTGTCGAGTTTTAAAAGAAATGTCATCAGTAAATAAGGGCTGTCGCAGGCGCATATGGAAACATATAACAATCGTTCATACCAGCGGCACGACAAGAGTCAGCTGGTACGATCAGAAGTCAGCAAGTATGATCATAAGTCAGCAAGTACAATCAGAGTAGTCAGTCCAACTCACGCTCAAATGCTGCCTCAGGCGGCGACTGAACAGGGAAACTGGCAGTCGCTTCAGCTCGTGCGGCAGCTCGTTATACTGGGCAGGGCCTCGGGAGCAAAAACAAAAAAGCAACAATGAGCTGCACGCAATTTAGCCTCGCAATTTATCCGCGTCATGGAGCGTCATGGAGAGTCATGGAGCGTCATGGAGCGTCATGCCTTCTTAGGCCCAGACAAGAGAAGGTACCTTTTGCAGGGTGCGCATCGGCACACTTACGCTACCCATCGCCATCTCCTTTGTGGGAAGTATGGGACACAGTGGGCCCGAGTGGCCGCTCTTTGGAGACCCTGACAGTACTCCACTTATTGCTGACGCGGCCATCTCCCTTGTAGGAAGTATGGGACACGGTGGGCCTGAGTGGCCGCTGTTTGGGCACTCTGACAGTGCTCCACTTATTGCTGACGCGGCCATCTCCTTTGTGGGGAGTATGGGCCACGGTGGGCCAGAGTGGCCACTGTTTGGAGACCCTGCTAGTGAGCCATTTATTACTCACGAGAGTGAGTACCCTGCCAACCCTACCAAGTACCCAGTACCCTGCCAACCCTGCACGAGACCGCAGGCTGCTTCATGGACGTCTTGTGCGCTGTTTGACGTATGCAGACATTCCGGGGAACAATTTAAAACCGTCACCTGTCAGCAATAGGATGTCAGGCCGCGCATACACAAAGGTAATATTTTATATATAGCAGCGAAGCACTATAATAAATGTCACGAGAGCTGATGACCACATAATGGTCGCAGCGCCCTCAGCGCCCTCAGCGAAGTCTGAAAAGTACGACAGATCCGTGCGGCAATGCCATGCAATGCCAGCACCATTTTTCCTTGTCGGCTTTCATGTTTTCCCCGTCCCCGGTGAGTGCGTTGTTCATGTTGTAATTACTTCCTTGTTATATTTCTGCCTATTCAGTGTTCTTTCCCGTTCATCTTTCTAGTTCAATTTCCAATTAATTATAAGCGAGTCTATTTCTGTCTATTGTATGACAAACATTCATCTGATTGATCCGGCCTCGACGTACCATCACGCATTTCAAGCCGTAAAAGAACTGGTTTGTCTTAAGTCCTAATTTCTTCACTCAGAATTTAACCTGATTTTGTGATTTTGCCTTTGAGCAGATTTCACCACGATACTTGCTTTGGGGTGCGTGTATTCACAGTTCAAAGAGAGGATTATACATATTTATTGGGTGCCGGTTCAGTCGGCTTCCGCTAAGGTCCAGCCAGCCAGTCGCCTGTCACGTAGTTATGTCAGCATGCCACGCGATCTGTGTACCTCGAGGCCGGTCGATTACCTGACTGGTGTCAGTCCAATCACTGGAGGGCGCCCTCCTGAACGATTGAATGCGTCATGAACGGACTGGAAGTGCTGTGATATAATAGGTACCGTGATTCAGCGTGTCCTGCGGCTCAGTCCGACTGTTTTTGCAATATATATATATATATATATATATATATATATATATATATATATATATATATATATATATATATATATATATATATATATATATATACATATATATATATATATATATATATATATATATATATATATATATATATTAGGGTGGTCCAAAAAGAGGGGTAAAATTTCAAAGTGCACTGGTCTTTTCTCCACACCACTGCTTTTTTTCGTGTTGCATTCCTTGTGTGCAAAATTGTGTGTAAAATTTCATCGCGATACAATGATATTTAGAGGTCGCCCCACTTTTAACCCTTAGAACCTGGCGCAACTGCTGCTGCGTGCGCCATAGATTAGTGCTGCACTCAGTTGAACCGTTGCTGTGGTCGTGGGTGCATTGCGTCGCTCCCGTATTCGTTGTGTGTGTGTGTCACGACTCGCGTGTGCGTTGCAGCACCATCAACACTTGGAGGTTAGTACATGTTCAGGGTTGCCACAATGTCCTTGAACTTTAATTCAGCTTATTTTATAATTGTCATTTAAAATTAAATTAAATGCCATATATCTTCGCCAGCGTTCCTAAACTAACGTAGTAGAAGACTGCGTTAGTTTAGGAACATCGCTCAGGATGTATGCCATTTAATTTAATTCTAAATTGCAATTATAAAATAAGCTGAATTAAAGTTTAAGGGCATTGTGGCAACCCTGATGTTGTACACTGGTGTTATTTTTAAATCAAACAACAGTGTTATTTTCAGTTAATAGTAACTGAATTAATAGTAACATCGCTCAGGATGTATGCCATTTAATTTACTTCTAAATTGCAATGATAAAATAAGCTGAATTAAAGTTTAAGGACATTGTGGCAACCCTGATGTTGTACACTGGTGTTATTTTTAAATCAAACAACAGTGTTATTTTCAGTTAATAGTAACTGAATTAATAGTAACATCGCTCAGGATGTATGCCATTTAATTTACTTCTAAATTGCAATTATAAAATAAGCTGAATTAAAGTTTAAGGACATTGTGGCAACCCTGATGTTGTACACTGGTGTTATTTTAAAATCAAACAACAGTGTTGTTTTCAGTTAATAGTATGTTCTTAACATACTATTACTATTCAGTTAATAGTTATTAACTATAAAAAACGTTTTCTCTCTGTGTAGGCTCAATGATACGCAATTTGGACTAGGTTGTTAGGGTTAATCTTTTCTTTTTTCTTCTTATTTTCAGGTCATGGCAACCAGTACTTGTTCGAGCCCCGAGTGTTGGCTTCTCGGGAAGCCTGTTGATTCCCTGTCATGTGTCCGTCTTCCAAGTAAGCGGGATGTGCTGTCGTTGTACCTGTTCCATCACGTCGCGGAAAAGAAGACCGTCTCGGAAGGCCTGAACTTGGCATGTGGCAAGGTACTCACCGTATGGAAGAGGGCCAGGATCCCGACACAGCGGTTGGATGCTTGCGTCAGGAAACTTCGAGTAATCCATGACGAATTCCAAGCGCTCAAGAAACACCGGACTCGTGGGCGAGAGTCGGACCGTGTCAAGGAGAAGATGTTCCTGGATGACCTTCAGGATCTCTTCGATGTTGCCACAAGCGATGCCCTCCAGACCATTACCAACGAAGAAGACAAGGAGTTCCTCAAGATGCAGCGTGAGGACGTCTTCTCGTGCAGCATTGCAGGGATCGACGCGAAGAAATCTGGAGTCGAGGCCAGGCGTGGGAAGAGAAAGGAGCAAGAAGCTGCTCTCCAGCGGAGATACGACGGACGAGAGGCCAAAGTTCAAGGGGCCTTCAGTTCCAGCTCCACATCGTCGGAGGAGTCACAGGCTGAAGACGACTACCGACCTTCATCTTCAGCCTGTACATCTGGTCCTCCCGCGAAGAGGCCCAAGAACATCTTCAAATCTCCTGAAGTCGTCGGCGCCTTGGATCGAGTCAATCTCCCAGATCGTGGTGCGGCGTTCGTCGCTGGCGCTGTTGCACAGGCCCTGGGCCACGATCTTTCTGATCTGACGTTTTCCCGAAGTTCCATACGGCGGGCGCGTCGTCACACACGCCAAATCCAAGACGAAGAAGCGCGGAAGAACTTTCAAGCAGCTGGTCCCCTTCTCCTGCATTGGGACGGGAAACTGCTGCAGGAGATGGGAGGGAAGAAAGTGGAGAGGGTTGCGATTCTGGCAACCGGTCAAGGATTCGAGAAGTTGCTGGGTATTCCAAGCGCTGCCCGAAGTACTGGAGAAGCTCAGGCCGCAGCGTGTCTGGAATTGCTCGAGTCTTGGAAGATTCGCGACGAAGTAGTCGGATTGGTCTTCGATACAACCGCAAGCAACACTGGCCTCCACAATGGCGCATGCGTCCGGATCGAGGAAGGTCTTGGAAGGGAGTTGGCGATGTTGGCGTGCCGCCATCATGTGTTGGAGATTGTTCTCTCTGACGTCTTTAAAAACGTCTTTGGGCACACTGGAGGTCCGGAAGTCGCCCTTTTCAAGCGTTTCCAGAAGGAGTGGCCGACCATCAACCAGCAAGAGTACACGGTGGGTGAGGATACCCTCTTCGAAGGACATCTGGAGCAGCTCCGCTGTCAGATGAAGGATTACCTGGCATCTGCCTTGGCTGATCCAACGAAGTGTCCGCGCGAGGACTACTTCGAGTTCCTGCAGCTCGCAGCCCTGTTCCTCGGAGGGGGCACAACGACTCAACCATCGTTTCGTGCCCCTGCTGCCATGCACCACGCGAGGTGGATGTCAAAAGGCATCTACTGCCTCAAGATGTTCCTGTTCCGACACCAGTTCAAGACAACGAAACGAGAGGAGCGGAATGTGACTGGCATGGCGCTGTTCGTTGCCCTGATGTACGTCCGATTTTGGCACGAAGCTCCTCTGTCATCCCACGCCCCATACAACGACATCATGATGCTGACTGAACTCCAGAAGTACACGAACCAGATGAATGTCGCTACAACCGCGAGCAATGCCCTCCAACGGCATCTCTGGGGTACTTGGCGGAAGACTTGGTCGGCCTTTCCCTGTTGGACGACCGGGTTCCAGACAAGATGAAGGCCGACTGCGTGACTCGGATGAAGACGGAAAATCCGACCGAACATCACCCACGCCGGGCAAAAATCGAAGACACACGGGACATCCGCCTTGATGCCTTCTTCACCAAAAGGTCGCATCGTGTTTTCGATGTCCTGAAGAAATGCGGAGCCCAGGAAGCGAAACAGGGCTTCCTGCAGATGGATCCTTCGGCTTGGAAGGAAGACAAGCTGTTCGAGGACTTTCAGGCCAGAGCCAAAAGCCTGAGAGTGGTGAACGACGCAGCTGAACGCGGAATGGCCCTGGCAGAGGCGTACAATGCGACGCTGACGAAGGATGAGGATCAGAAGCAATTCATTTTCCGTCTCGTTCACGGACACCGAATTGCCATCCCGACACCCTCAAAGACCAACCTGACGAAGAAAAAGTGAAAAGTGGGGCGACCCCTAAATGATGAGATAGAGAGACGAAATTTTACGTGTAATTCCTTTTCGTGATGTGTAATAAAATTAGTCCTGCGGAGAGAAAGAAATATCATTTTCCGGTTTTGGACCACCCTAATATATATATATATATTTATATATATATATATATATATATATATATATATATATATATATATATATTTATATATATATTGCAAGTAACTAGCTATAATGATAATGATATGTCAAAATAGTATTCCATATATATATATATATATATATATATATATATATATATATATATATATATATATATATATATATATATATATATATCGGAATTGGGGATACTATTTCCGCAATCGAGCTCCTCCGCTGAACTCGGGGCACGCATTCCCAATGCACGGTACAGTACATGTCTGTGAACTCAACTGCTGATTGGTCCACTAAATACAGCATTCCAGTCCAACCCAATACACGGTACGGTACATATCTGCCAACTCAGCTGCTGGTTGGTCCACTAAATACAACCATAATATATACACTAAATACAGCTCCATATTATTAGTAGTGAAAATGTGATGCATTTATTTCATACCTCGCCACGAATGCTTATTCCATATCCTGAATTAGTGCTCATGGAATTGCTGCGCAAAAGTAGACACTGTGTGACCCGAGCCGCCATCTTGTCTACTGCTCTGCCAAATATTAGTGCACGACCAATGTGCTATATCTTTATTGCATTTAGTTTTGTGGTTTCCGGAGAGAGGGTACCTCAAGGTTCACTGATTGATGTAAAGTTATCGGAACTCAATGCATCGTTTTCAAGAAGGTTGAGTATATTAGTTGTACGATGCTCTCACGTCGAATGCCGATGCCTCTAAACAGCTGATTCGATTTTTGCTTGGTGTAATGGATGCAACGGGGTCCACTTACTTGATCCTTAAGCATTTTTAGTCTCACTTTACTATAGGCTTATCAAATAGCATACTAATTATGGACCATTTTGGAAAGTACTCTTGAACGCCCAAACCGAATTTCATGAAACCCTAGCCAATCGATGTATAATAGTCGATTTACTTCAGACTATTTATTATGATGACCTGGCCTTTATCTAAGGTCACAAGACGACCAAATCCCTATCCTCACTGTTGCCGTGTCCATACTCTTCAGTGACTGAAGCGAATTTCATCAAATCTCACCACCGATGCAAAACAGCCAATATGATTCCGAATTTTGAATATGATGGCCTATACCTTAATCTAAGATCACTAAAAAAATAATCGAGCTGTTTTGTTCGTCAAATGAATGTTGCCACCATGATAACTCATCCTCTCACGTGGCGATCCACCATGGGAACCTCTCTCCACACGTGGCGATTCACCATGTATTTGGGGTTCACAATATCGAGTGTACACCATGGATCGTATGTTAAATATGCCTTCAGCTGGCGGATTCAGAGTCTCGAACGCGCCCGAAGTCTGCACCCCTAGTTGCTTGCCACCCGTATGCTCCGAAACGACTGAATCGAATTTCATGACCTGAATCGCACCCGATCTTCAAACAATCACGTTGAATACATACGCTACACACTCAAGAAAAATGGCGGGGGAGATGAAAGGGTGAGAGATGAGACATGGCACATTACGACGATGGATAGGTGACCTGCGTTCAGTTCGAATTTCATTGGTAAGACTGTCGCTAATACACAGGTGGGCTAGTATAACTTATTTAAGCCGCGTATCACGGCTGGACGAACGCTGTGTTGCGAGTAAGTCTGTCACATTGGCCAGTATATTCAAGTGTTCGCGAATCCGCAAATGCCTAATGTGGTCCCCCTCGAGACAGTGAGAAAAACGCAGCTCATGAAACGCAGCGAAATTCTGCGGCTGGCGGTTTACGGCTTATAATACAAGGATGCAATGATGATAAAGAATTGGTACATATACGAGCTATGTGTGAGTGTGAGCTACATGTTACAGCTACAGCTACATGTGAGCTCGTATGAGCTATGTGGGTGTTCAGTTGTATGATATCGCGGTGTGCGGGAAATATAGCAGTAAGTTCGGCAGTAAACACATGGTCATACATGCGACAGGAGTATCGTCCTTCATTGCATACGTCAGCCATACCATTTGTTTTCCTCATGGTTGGTATAATCCTCATATGCAACTTGGTATACGGTGCCGGTCTTCGAACTCAGGAAAACGAGGCAGAATTTCTAATGGATTTGTTTGCGTTTCATAACAAGCAAAAAATGTAGTTCGTTAGTAAGCGTGCTAGCATCTAAAAGCCCAATACTCCGATGTTTTGAACTGTGACTTTGTAGAGTATTGCTGGTATGGTAGAGTCGTTTGATGATTCACATACAGCTATACGGCGGCACTATGGATGTCTGGAGTTATGAGGGATGCCTATGCGTAAGAGCTAGATCAGGTGGGTAGCAAAACGAAAGTTGCTACTTGAAAGCTTATCGCGGTAACTACAGTATTGCATGCTGCAAGCTGGGTAAATTAATGTCTATTAGCAGACAGTAGTAATACTAGCAATGGCATGTGGGCTAATATCGGGCTACTGTATGTCCACCAAGAGCATGGCTTTGAGGTAAAGCGCAATACCTACGTAGCTGGTTTCTAAACCAATGCCTCTGGGTCACGTTTCTTGTATTCGTAATTGACCTTTGCACATGTTCGATGGTTGTACCCACGCACCGGGAAGGAGTTGGTAGGACCCCTAGCCATTGCCAATCATAGAATCCTACAGCGACTCTGAAAACAAGCGTGAAAACAAGAACTAGGGATTGACAGTGGTGATTCATCGGAGCGCAGGGGTAATGCCCTCAATCCCCAAAGAAGTTGGTTTTTGTGCGAACATTTTCATTTCCTGCCCTTGTACGGATTCTATGCAACTTTCTTAGGAAAGGTTTCTTTCAATCCGGCTCTTCGGTTCAGTGCAAGAGAAGTCCGAGGAGTTATTCTTTCAAAATTGGTGGGTATTTTTTAAGCGTACTCCTCCCAGGCGATCACCGCACCGGCGGTCTGAATCCGCCTCTGGTTTATGGTCAAAATTCGTACCTTATCAGATTGTTCTGAATTTGAATACTGATTGATAAATTGCTATCATTGCACCTCGCCAGATGATTCGTAATTTGAATGCCAATAGATTCCGATGTCACGAAAGGGCCATACAGCCCATGCATTTGTTCCGGGAACAAAGCACATCAATTGTTGTTGAATCGTCAGTTAACACAATAACGGAGTTGATTGGCAAAAATCACGTGAAATAGCTGTTGTTCACACAAATGCTACATCCGGAGCCAATGGCCTGAAGCATTGCAGGAAATGTTCGTTATAGGTCATCAAAGCCCATTACAGTCAGCTGGCCGGTGCTGAATCCAGTACCCTGCAACCCGGCCGGACCAGGCGCCCGGTCCGACCGGATACTCCAGTGCCCTGCAACCCGGCCGGACCAGGCGCCCGGTCCGACCCGGCCGGACCAGGCGCCCGGTCCGGATCCGGCGCCCGGCCGGATCCGGCGCCCGGCCCGACCGGATACGCATTGTTCGGAAAACCAGCTAACGGGCGACCACTATGGAGTGGGACACAGTTTGCAGCTGAAGTACGCCGGACATATATTGACACATCGAAATCAAAATTCGCGCATAGTTTAGTCCAAATGCTATGCAGAGTTTCTGGTGAACGAGCTGCGTCACTCCTCGCCGATCGGCAGCGCGCACGTGCGCGGACACCTGCTGCAACATTTTCCGCGGCACCTCGGGGTCCAGCTCAGCGATAATCTGCCGGATTCTTCGCTTCAGGCCCTTGTCGAAGGTCACGAACCAGCCGCCTTGGTATGCTCGCCGCTTGACTATGCCCCACATGTCTTCTATGAGCCACAGCTGGGGGACACAGGAGGGATTTTCGTCACGCGCCACTAAGGTCACGTCCGTTTCATCCAGCAAGCCCAGTACTATTAAGCTGTTATTGTCGTAGTGCACGCTCTCCAGGTCGGCCGAGAGAGGGCAGTGCAGAGGCAGTGCTCGCTCGCGCCAGTACCGAAAATTGGATCAGGACTTCCCTAAGACATTTGTGGCGGTACACTTCGCAGTTGACATTACCCCTTCTTGGCGTGGTGACGGGCGAGTTACACCCGTAGTAGGGAGTAGGGGCGAGTATGTATATGGCCAGCCAGACGGCAATTTTCCCGGGAAACGTGCCGTCTGACCTCTGTTTCACTTTGTCATCAACATTTCCTTCTGGGTTGATATGGAGCCTGAATTACCCACCATTTGGCTACCGTGGTACCTGAAGTAACTTACATCGTCCATTACGATGCCCGGACCTCTTCGTTTCAGTAAGAGTCCACGAGACTTGGCTCGCTTTCGTGCCGACTTCCTGGACGAGGGTGACTTGGGGCGCCTTTTTGTGCTTCCTGTATCTGCTCCCACCGGCTCTCGTAATTTGTTTACATGTGTTATGTATATCCCAACCTTGCACATCTGCTGACCCTGGGACACGCCCACTCCGAGTGGCGGTGGCGTGCATCAGCTGACGCTGGGGACACACCCACGACACACCCACTCCCAGTGGCGGCGGCGTGCATCAGCTGACGCTGGGGACACACCCACTCCCAGTGGCGGTGGCGTGCATCAGCTGACGCTGGGGACACACCCACGACACACCCACTCCCAGTGGCGGTGGCGTGCATCAGCTGACGCTGGGGACACACCCACGACACACCCACTCCCAGTGGCGGCGGCGCACATCAGCTGACGCTGGGTAGATAGGTTCTCTGTTTATCTTCTCTGCGTGCCGACTCTTGCCGACATGTGA